>WURS02348354.1:0-38086 GCA_011762765.2 Rhinocypha anisoptera
CACGGGCGTGCGACCGGAAAGAACTCATTCGCGGGAATTGGCACTGAGTGGATGGGAGAGAGTCAGTGATCGAGAGAGAGAGAGAGAGAGAGAGAGAGAGAGAGAAAGAGAGAGAGAAGGTAACGAGCGCTCGGTAGATCGTGATGAGAGTGGTCTATATTTGCATTTGACTTGATTATAAGTTTGATTTGAAAGTAGATCGGCGTCGGCAAGTGTAAAAAATCGATGGTTCCGAGTGGAAATCATGGGCCAGGGTATTTGTATGGTAGAGAGAGGGGGAAAGAGAGATAGAGCGAAAGGTCTAACCAGCTGGCCCGGACTTTGCGATGATTGATGTTGAGCTAGCTGGCTGTTGCAGCTAGCAGCGCCCAATCAATTCATTGGCCATTCTCTCTCTCTCTCTCTCTCTCTCTCTCTCTCTCTTGTGTGGCACCGAACCGTGCTCGATTCCCTTTGTAAGACTTCTTCGACTGACTTCTTCCGCGCTCACGACTCATTCGAGTCTCAGGGCGATTAGAAAATTTTCCATCAAACTCATTATTCGAATAACGAGGGAGAGAGAGAGAGAGACCGAAAGAGATGAATATAGTATTAAACTAGACATTAAAGCGAACATGCCGCATGAGGGCTACCAAAGGAAGACAAAGTATAAAATTAATTGAATTTTTAATAAGTAAAATAATCAAATGAAATGGAAAATCATCATCAAGCGAGTGTACGGTGCCGGTTTGGTGCCGATGGGTGGCACACTGCGCTCCTAGCGACACATCATCCGCGCGGACTAATTTCTCGACACGCTCGTGATAAATGACTCAGTAGCAGATTGGAGAGAATGGTGTTGCTGCTGATACTGGTGCTGATGGTGGTGATGGTGATGGTATGCCCGTCACCAAGCCACTCTTCTTTCGGGCTCACTCTTTGCCTGGGTGAGAGTGAGCAGGAGAGTCAGGAGAGGCCACTCAACTTGCAACAACCAAGGTCGCTCAGGCTATCGATCGATTGGGATTACCTCGGTGGCACAGTGACTCCTGGCCCAACCACAAACCAATTTGCCTATTCACCAGATGTGCTCTTGTCCTAGCCGAATATTGATGAGGTCCATCTTGTCCGGGCACCAATCTACCAACGACTCACTAATCTTGACAACATGCTGAGAGCAGTTGGAACAGAACCACACACAAACAACTCGCTGTGACACCGCACACACATCAATCGACCCAACTAGATTTCATTCGATGCTAAGCCGTGGTGTGATGCTGACAGATGCCTCAACTCACACTGGGCATTTTGTTGACAAAAAACCACCATTGGAGGGCAATCGCCTCTTGGCTCCAAATTCCGGGTAAAAGCCACTTGGGTTCCTCAATTCTCTGTTGTACACTTTAATATATTTTGCTGCATAGAATTACTGCGATCTCAGCGATAATCACTTTAATAGGATTATGACTAGCTCTTTGAATGATGTTCTGGGCTATCAACTTCGTCCACCGATAAACTTTCGGTCGAACGATGTGATCTGGGAGCAATCTTGGAATCACTGGGGTTGCTCACAGTGTCACCTGTTTGTCGGATCTTTCGCTGGACAAACTCAATCAGAGAGGTGAATTCGCCAATAGTATCCATCAAGTCCATTAGTTGCTGCTTGGTAACAGAATCGCTGTCTTTGAAAGCTTCACTACCAAGCACCTCGTTGTAGAAGTACTTGAGCCAAAAAATATTTGTGGTAGGAAACCAGTCGCGCCATTTGTCCACGATCAATTGATACATTTGCTGGTAGATCACTTCTTGTGGATCGGGATTTGGAGTAGAAGCAGTCGCCTTGAGACGGTTTGATAGGTCTGTGTAGTAGACGTCGGTGCCAAGGCAGAGACGCGAGAAGGTAGCGTCAATAATGCACGCTTTCACTCCAAAGCTCTTTACCCGATATGATTGTGAACGAATCACGAAACTCACCGCCTCTTTTTTGGTATACTTAACCAGAACGTTGCACACGTGTAAATCACGGTGCTCGAACTGATAAACACCCTCTGCGGCGGCCAATGCCAGGGTCACCTGGTAGCACACGCTGAGCAACTGTTCGGGTGCAATGCCACGACTTGCCTTGGCACTGAGCACTCGGTGACGATCGCGCGCCAGTCGCCACAGTGACTCACCGCAGTATTTCATCACCAGAACTAAGTGTTCACGTGGCACCCCAAACAGATCATCAAATCGCTCCACTGGCTTTGCCTTGGCTTTGTTCTCATCGTATCGGTGAATGATGAAATAGTTAGGAATCTCGCCGTGCACTACTTTGCTCTTGTAAACCCGTGGGAAGCAATGCGTCTGATACTCGTAACCGCGTGAGTCGCACGTCACTTGATGCAAATTCGACAATACCTTTGTAATGACAATCTCCTGAAACACGTCTGCGTAAAGTTCAAATCCATTGAAACTGAGCGCGCCCAACTTGGTCAACGTGCTTCGCTGGATCACCTTGATAATCTACTCACAAACTCTGGTGTTTGATTTAGGAGAAAATTAAGCACGGAAAATACCTTAAAAACAATGGCAGTCTCGTGACTATTATCTAACGCCACCGCCCGGATCACGTGACTATAGGTACCTGAGTCGAGATAGAGAAATTCTTGAAAGGACCAGCTGGGAAACTCGACGCCAAAGTGAGTCGGGTTATCTTGACTGCACAACGTCATCACTCGGTGCCAGTAGTCATCCTCGGCATCGCTGAGTCGCGAGCTCAGACTGAGGCACGACTTGGGTCGGGCAATGAGCTGCACGGCCGAAGAGCCCTCATCGGTGCTGCTCTCCATCCTTTGGGACTCGGGTGATCGCAATTCTTTCCTGTCTCCCCTCTCTACCCTTACTCGCCAACTATTGTGTTAGCGATTGAGATTAGTTTATTATTGCCAAGCTACCAAACGAACGCTTTGAACCCAGATCACCAGAAGCAACGGCGAAGACAAACCACAATCAAATACCCACAGTGATAGGGTGGATTGTGTTTCGCTTAAGTAAAAAAACTCTGTACATTGTAGCAGACAGGTCTAAATTGAATTAATTGCGGCTAGATTAGATTAGATGAAACTTGCTGACTGGGCAGCGAAGCCTGAGGAATGCAGTGGTGGTGTGGTTCGATGGCTCATTTGCCTATGGGTCGGTGGCGGCTGGCGCTGGAAGACAAGCCCCATTCTTGCACCCGTAGATGCAAGCATCCACCGGGCTAGGATGAAAGATCACCGCGAGATACGGACAAGTGAAGGTTACGTTGGGACTGCAGTTGGCACCACTCAGTTGACTGCCACAGTAAGTCTGTCCTCGGTTCAGTCCTTTGGGACACTCGCACTCGATGTTCCTCAGACAAGCATTGCTCACTGCAAGACAAGCAAAGGGGTGACACACATGCTCATACACACAGCCACCACCACCGTTAATCGAATGACTAATTAAATTAATGCATTCAAAAAATTTCACCACCGTCGCTATCCACTTGATTTGCTAATTAGTGCATCGCGCCCGGACTGTGCGCTACGTGCGGCCAAAAGATGGTCTATTTTCATTCCACTTACACAGTGTTTTGATGTCGCACTCCCTGCCCTCAGGACAATCGACCAAAATGACGGCCTCCTGGTCACGGTTAGAGTCGCCACAGAAAAACATCTTTTTCGGACAAGTGTTCTCCGCATTGAGCGTATTGAGCTCGGTTCCGCAGTACTCGCCATTCTTGGTGACCGAGCAAAGGCACTTGGCGTGGATGGTTCCACTGCAGTAGAGCACAATGGCCAAGCCGAGAGCGAAGTGAACAAAGTAACTTGGAGACATGGTGTTGCGAGTCAGTGATGGGAAGATAGTCAACTGGTAGTAGACTGGTCGTGCTAATGAATCAATTAAATCTTTTAAGTGCCCCCGAGGAGCTGATCGATGCGCGCCACTGAGTAGTGTTGTGGCCGTTCCTGTCCACTGCTAATGTTCCCTCTCGACGGTGTGATTTATAGTCCCTTGTCACTGAGTGAGACCGCCCGTGCGAGGTGACATCGCTAGTTAGGTGTACGCGTGTTTTTCAACATAGCACCTAGGTAGTGATTATGAGTGATCACGCGCTCAATAGTAGCTTTGCGTGCCACCGTCATCAGCGGGGATGGCCAGTGGCAGTGGGTGCCATCCAGTCCATCTAGTCATTGCAAATCAATCGCCACCGTTAGGCAAAGTAGGCAGAGTGTCTCAAATCGAATTCTTTTATTGTATTTACACATGATAAGCTTGGCTTATTTCCATTGATTGCCCCACTGTCCCCCAGCTGTTATGATCGGTATAGCTGAACAAACTTGTGAAGAACTCGACAGCTGTAGCGGCGAATGTGGCTAGACGCACCGACCATCGCGACAGCCGTTGGGACAAGCATCGACCGGGTTCGGGTAACTGCGACCACAAGTGAAAACCACGTTGGCACTGCAATCGCGTCCGGTCAGTCGGTTACCGCAGTAGAGAGTACGACCATCAGCTCGAAGGCTCGAAGGACAGTGACAGTCAATGTCTGCAAGGCACACGTTACCTGTGAATAGTAGGAAAGAATCATCGAATAAGTTAGCACTTCGTCCGTAAAAGTCAAGAGTAGCGCACTTACTGTAACCATCGCGACTCACGTCGCACTCGGAACCCCTGGCACACTTCTTCACCACTATGGCCTGTCTATTGCGATTGGAAGGGCCGCACAGGTATTGGTCTCGTTGGCAATCGCTGTTGCCATTGATGCGATTCAACTCGGAACCACAATACTCGCCATTACTGCGTACATTGCAGTTGCAAGCACCATCCAGACCGGTGATGCAACTAGCCAGAAGCAGCAGTGTAGCGGAGAGGGTGACGCAGCAACGAAGAGTAGTCATCTTGCTAGTGATGGCCTCGAACCAACCCGGCAGAGCCTTAAATAGGGACCATTGTCATGTTGTGCGTTGCCACATTCTTGCTTTGTGGCTGCCACGCAACAGCGCCAACACGCTTAGCAACAAAGAAACCGCCAGCTCGAGTGGCATCAATCACGCCAGGTGCCGTCCGCCACTTTGGCAATGAATTCTCATTAGTGGCCGCTGTGACAAACAACTGAAACTGGCCGTTTGCAGTCAGATCGCCCGGAGATGCTACCGCTACCCATTCCGCAAGACAGACACGCACGTACATCTGCAACAATCGATGAAGCTATCAAACAGTCGAGATACAAAAAAGAGAACCGAATCGATATCAAACAGAAAAACCAAACCAAGTTAAACTTGATCGCCTTGGAGGAAGGCACACATGTACACGGCGGAATCAAGGCCGCGAAGGATGCAAGTCATCTGGTATGGCATAATCTAAACTGGTGATGGCGGCAGTGTAACTGATCGTCGATCGGGCCTAGTCGAACGCTGGGGGGTAATTGAAAGAAGCCGCGAGCTACCTGCCACCCCGCCGAGTGTGATGTCCGATTGACAGTGTGAGCTTGGCGCGCAACCAATCCTCCTCGCATTTTCGCTTGTCTTCCCTGTCCACTGTGGAACATAATTCAATTCTGGCGCTAACCCAATTTGGCCACAAATCTAGTCAATTGGTACCAGTGACCGTCTGGCAGAGTCGGTTAGCAGTGTGCCAGTATGACATGGCACTGGTGCCCACGGGTATCGGCATGCCAGCATGACATGGCATGGGTGCTTTTCCGACTCACAACAAGGCCCAGATTGTCAATATACCAGGAATACACTACTTCTACGCTACTACCAACATCGAATGCAGCCAATTTACCAGACACAAAGTGTTGAACCGATTGCGCACTGCTATTGCACTGTGCTACCGACTGGTTTGCCACCAGCACTTTGCCTGCACTGTGTCAACAAGCGAGGTTAATTAAAAATTTAGATTGCCAAATCTGGAAGCAGTGTTGAGCTACCAGCAGTAGCAACGAGCCGACCAAATAAATGGTGGCGGACAAATGGTCAAACTGCCGGTGCCACAGTTGCAATTCAACCCATCGACCCGGGTCACTGAAGTTGGGCCAACTAGTTGGAAGATATAAAACAAGAAACTATATTTAACTATAATTAACCCCAGACGGGCATGTGGAAAGAGTCATTGGAGCCGGCTCGCGATTAATAGATGAAGTTGAGGCAATTCAGTCCTAGGGATAATTAAATTTGATTCCAGTGGCAGTGAGTAGGCGAGAAGAGTGATTAATCGAAATCGATAGATAGTGACACACGAGGTCCGGTATCATTGGGTGCCCGGGCCGAGTTTGCCGGTGCCATCGTGTCTGCATTGCGTAAAGCCTAAGTGGGTGGGCTGATCGAGTGATACCGAGGGCCACCTTATGTGACACTAGTAGCCCACGCAAAGCACATGCTCACTCAATTTAATTAAATAAATTTGCCACTGTGCTCACATGAGAGTGATAGAGCCAATTGGATGGATGGATTGACGACGAGGCGAGTCACACCAGGTGCGGGTCGAGTGGAACGGACACCAGTCGACCACCTCGCTCCGGGACCCGGGTGATCCACCAGTGATAAGCTCACACAAACACAACTCGACCAGATGGCTTGCTACAAGAAAACAGCTACATTTGACTTAGGCACAGCAAAAAGACTTTGATCTTTGTGGTAACAACTCAAACTAAATTCCCTCTGTGTTGAGAAAGCACCGCTAGGATCAAGATATGCCCGTGAGTCGAGTGTCGTAATCAAACAAACGGCAACATTGACTGGATTGAGCCAAATTGGGCTACTACCGTGGCTGAGCTTCTCTCCCAGTGTGCGTGTGCTCTCCACCAGCACCACGGCACATTCAATTCGAGTTCTGAGTAAACATGCCGCGATCAAGTGGTGCCGCAAGTATCGAGAATGCTGCTGCAGCACCCTTTGCACGTGTGCTGATTCAGGAATTGCAAGTGAAGCCTGGCGTAAACACCATTTGGTGGCCGATCAAAGAGCTATCGAGAGAAGAAAATCGGGCGCATCAAACGGAAATTACCTGGCGGTGGTGCACCGGCATTGGGACGTGCCATGTTAATTGGCCAAACCCGAACGCCGGCATGGTGGCTTTACGGTGCCAATGTTGGCCATCCTACCACTAGTGCTCTCTCAACTCAACTCGAATCACTCTCACCTTCAATGTATCACTTTGAGGTGCAAATTTAAAAGTTTTTCAAATAACACAGGCAAAGTAAACAAACATTGAACGACGATTACTTCTCGGAGTGTGCCTCACTGTCTGGCCAGTGTCCGGATGTGGCGATCGAGCAAGACACACCGAGGGAGGTCGGTGAGGTCCGCTATTTGCATTCAGTCGGGAGACGCTACCAAGCGATCCACCAACTCACTGCAGTTCGAGGGGGCGACATTTTAATTAAACACATACACACAAGCACCCATCGAGGCTGCTTGACTCGATGCTTCCAATCGTGCTAGTCGATCACTCGGTCGGTGGCAAGGGCTAAATAGGAACTCAATCGCTCGATCGCCCCAAGAAGTGCGACCATTGGATGAAGTAAGTCAGGCACACAAGGCTGCTTCGTTGTGCAATCTTTCTCGCTCTCTCTTTCTTTCTAGCGAGTAGCGCGCCGGGCCGATTGTCGCCGGCGTCACTCGAGAAGATTGATCGAAAGAGGAATAATTAGAGACAAGATGATACATAGCATTTGATAGTCAAATGAGTGAAGCGCGCGCCCTGGTGCCACCATGTGCCCAGCATGCACTCCAACGGGCAATGTGTAAATTAAAATATAGCAATATCAGTCGACGAGTGTGGAGTGGAGGTGCACCACGGACAAGTTGGCGCTGCATTAAAATGAAACACACGTAGCTCAGAAGTGTTGATCGAAAACAACACAAGAGCCACGTCGACGTGGTCGAGTCGAGGCAGTCAGACGCCAACAGTAATTGAAACCAAAACAAGCAGAGTCCCGCCACTGATGAGCCCAAACCTTGGTAGATCATCTGCCAAGAGCACCGAGAATGGCTCACACCGGTAACGTCTACCGGCCGGCACAACAAATCCGATTGCCACACCGTGACTGGTAATGTTTGCCACACAGTGGCAAGAGAACTCGCATTAGCACTACCTTGTGGTATATATCACCATCAACCACTTTCACCAAGCTCCACTTTGTCACAATCTAGTTGCCAACCCCCTCAAACACCCACTCCCGAATATTCCAAGTATCAACACACTTTGAAAGCTGATCAAAGTTACTTATGCTATAGTATTATGACCAAATCGAGTGAGTAGAAGATCAAAACAAAATGAGACATATTTCCATTTAACCAGTGATGATCATAATCGGACATGTTTTGTTAATTTTGTCGTTTTTCACCTCGAGTAGTTTTCCCGAATTCTCATGTGAGCAGAGTGAGTGCAAGAGAGAGAGAGAGAGAGAGAGAGAGAGAGAGAGAGAACAATCTGACACTATACTTTCAGCCATCACCCAAAGGCACTGTCAATAACAATCCAAAAATACCCAAAAACAAAACTACAGTATGCATAGAGGTTTTTATACAACTTTTATTATTTTTTATTTTACAAAAAAATTATCGTAATGTCTAGGGGTATTTGTGTGTGTGTGTGTGTAGAGTAGGTAAGTTTTCAAATAATAAAAACAATCTGAAAATTAAATATATATATATAAAAGTAAAACTTGTTGAAAAAATATGGAAGAATTAGACTGTGGGTTTGCATAAGAGTGAATTCGATATATCTGGTAGTGAGCGACAGTGGGGGAAGAGCAAAAAAATACATTTAGTCTTTTAGAACTTGTTCCTTTCAACAACAATAATAATAAATAAAAAACTATTTCATCATGATCACCATCCAAAAAATGGACACAATTTTTGAGTTAAAAAATTAGATAAAAAAATTATTATTTACGAATCATCATCAGTATAACCATTATTTCATTTGACAAAAAGTGATAACGAAAAAGAGTGGGAAAATAGAGAAAGAGAGAGAGAGCAAAAAAATAGGTTTTTGATCAAAAAACATCATAGATAATGTAAATATATAACTTATAACGTTAATAATAATAATAAGAATAATAATAAAAAGAGAAAAATATCGAAGTGCTATTGATGATTAAGACAAGAAAGAAATGTGTGTGTGAAAAGAGGGTTACAAGTTAAAGTTGGTAGATAGAAAATCGCTCACAAAGTGAGTCTGGCCTTGATGTTTTGTTACTAAATATTCCGCTTGGTACATTTCTTCATCAGATTCACAAATAATAAAAGGCCAAATAGTGTAAGTGAGATATCGGCATGGCATGAAGTGTTTTTGCATGGGGGGTGTGTCTATCTCTATTAGGTAAGATGTGCTAACACTACAAACATTGCTACAAGTGATAACAGAAGCAGAGAGGGAGGGAGAGTAGAATACCAACAAAAAAAGAAGAATAAAGAACATTGTATCAGTATGATCATCATCATCATAATAAAACAAAAGAAAAAATGAGTTGAGAGAGAGAGAGAGAGAGAGAGAGAGAAAGAGACCAGGTGAGCAAAGTGTGGGGGGAGAGAGGTGTTGATGGTGTGTGTGTGTGGCACTCGGCGATGGCGGCACCGATCAATCGGTCTGATTGATTGATTGATATTGGGCCAACAATAATTTATACACAAAATACAACAAGAAAAAAAATTCAAAAAAAGGATAATTCAAATTCGAATTCAAAATTAATAATTAAAATTAAACATATAATAATCAATATATAAATGTACAATTAATTAAAAAAAGGTGAATGAAAAGTTTCAAGTATGGTTGTTCTCATACAAAACATTGGGATTTTTCGTTTGTTTTTTTGTGTGTTTAAATAAATCAAAACGAAAATAAATAATTACAAATTATTCAAATGATGATACAATGGTGATCATCAAAGCAAAAACAAAGCAATAAGTTTGTGTGTGTATGTATGTAAGTACAAATAGAGGTGTGTGTTGGACGCTTGCAAAGCGCAAAGATAAAAATACTTTTGGAATTTTGGACGTATTATGAACAAAACAAAAAAGAGAATAGAAAAATTAAATAAAGAAAATCACAATAATTTGGAAGAGATTCGTTGTGTGAGAGAGAGAAAGATTGAACGTCCGAGAGAGCGGTCACACAGACACATCGCCGAGAGTGCCATGGACAAGCCATATGAATCACTACCGGATGGGGTTTTGGGTAGCGAGATGCATTACATTACTCAACAACGTCATAACGTGCTAAGTAAATCAACAAAGGGGAGAGAGAGAGAGAAAGAATGCGAATAACACGACTAATAGGGGTGTAATGATTGAGGTGATAGGTGCAAGACATCACCACCACCTAGGTTTCAAGGAATCAACACATTTCGCATTTGAGAGTGAGAGGGGGAGAAAAATACACACTACTCTGTGGGGGGAAGAGTGAGCGCGAATCACAACTATAAGCAAAAAAAGAATCAGTCTTGAAAAAAAGCTTGTGCTTGATCATAATTGGATTAAAAATATATCAGTCAAGCCCAGTCAATTATTTAGCTTAGAGAAAATATACACAATGAAAGAATGTTTGGGGGGTTGTTGGTGGTAGTGAGGATCAAAGCTAACAAAATAACAGATTGGGTTTACACAAGACAAATTCAATACGTTAAATCTGGGTAACCCAAGAGAAAGAGTAGGGATTGACTTAAAAGCTAAAAAAGGTATAACAATAACAAAAAACAAAATTATTGCGCAGTTAAAATTTTGCACACTAAATGTGAGACAGAAGAGAGGAGAAAGAGAGGTTTTGTTTGAGTCATGTTGAGAGGAGTGGGAGTAAAAAAAAGAAAGATTCTGAAAATATATAAGGATGTTTAACAAGGAAAAAAGTGAGTGACAGTGATTTTTAAAAAATCACCTGGCATGCAAGGCAAGAAAGCATTTCTTGTTTAAAAAGGGGTGGGGTGGGGAGATTGGTTGGCAAAAGCCTAAAATGATAAAAAATTTCATATAAAACTGTACAAAAATGGGCTCATTTCTAAATAAAAAAGAGGAAACTGTGTACATTATCATCAAAATAAATGACTGCAAAACGGTGGTAAGTTGTCACAAACTAATTGAAAGAAAAAATGTTGTTGCAAAAGTAAATGCGTTCGTTGCATAAGACTCAGATTTTGTTTTCTCGACTTAGCGGACTAGTTTTATAGGGAGGGGATTGAGCGATGTGATCACCGCGCTTTGCGATTCAAAGTAGGTACCATTCAAGTGGCGAGTGGTGACTGCAAACAATGGTGCGTGGTAAAGTGGGCCGGTTTGTCCGTGTCCTTCATGAGCAAAGAAGTTTTCGACCAAGATGGTTTTGTTAATTTTGAAGAGGCATGATGAAAGATGACGTGAAGTGCACTGATTGCTGTGCTCCAGTCACTCGATGGGTTTAAAGTTCACAAGGTTGATAAAAGGTTTGATTAGAATAAAAAAAGGACGTTTTGGCGGCTTGTTGAATGAATCCCACCACCCGCAAGGTTAGCTTCTCACTTGGCCACATTCTCCACCACAGTCTTCGGCTTGGAGGCAGCCACGATAGCGGCAAACGAAGTAGGTGCGTTGCTAGGTGGCACGGCCACCGCTGGCTGAGGCTTTTGAACTGCCACATTGCTCACTGTTGTTGTGCTCGGCTGGTGGATGTTGCTCTGATTCGACTGACGCATCGGCTGCTTATTGTAACTTTTAGCGCCACTAGCGTGATCTTTTTTGATTGCACCTTTTGTTGGTTGATGTCTGTGTGCACGAAAACAAAAGTTGTTAAAGACAAGTGACAAATGGGCACAGTGCGCAAGAAATCACTAGAGTAGGTATATCAAGTGAGTTCAGCAAAATAAAGCAGCCATTGGTGGTTATAATCAAGGCAATCATACGGTAATTCCTCCAATTTTTCATCATTTTCACTCTGATAACTAGCTTGTCGAGTCTGTGCGCTAGGGTTAGTAACAATCAACACATACCTATTGTCTGGCTTGAAATTAGGTCGATTCTCGTCACTTGCCGGAGCACGAGCACCTTTGGAAGACTTGCTCACGTCACCTTTTGGCTTGCCACTTCCAGTCGGTTCGGATTGGCCACGGAACTTCCTTAAGTACTCTTCGCGCTTTTTCTGATTCTTAATTTCACGTTGAGCAATGGTATCAGCCTACAAAACATTTCATAAGTAACAAATTGACAATCATCATAAATATAATAACATACATCTAGCCGGAAATCATCGACAGTTTTGTATTTATTAAGTTCGTCTTTCAGGAATGGCGACACATGAGGTTCAAGCGATGACCAGTCTTTGTAGTATTTGCGGAATGCCCAGAACTTCTCTAAACCGTAAAGTTCGCCTGTGGTAACAAAAAAGTGTTAGAAAATTGCGGCCAACCAGTGACATTGAGGTGTCATAGATTGAATTTAAATAAACTAAATCGTTATTCCATCCACTAAAGCTGACACATCAATGTTAGTAATACAAGAAGTGTCATAATAAGTCAATGAATGGGGAACCTCTAGATGGCTCAAGAGCACATACCTTCTTTGACATCCTTGATTGTTTCCTCTTGGAAGTCTTTAAACACATCTAACCTAAAATGCTTCTCTAAGCCATACGAGAAAAATCTGAAAAGACACTCGAGACCATATCGGAATCCAAACTGGGCATCTTCACAGGCAATACGACGGAATTCTTCGTACATTTTGCGATTGAAATATTCACGCAAAAAGAAAGACCAGAACCTGAAAAGTGTTACCATTTCTTGACTTTGACCAATGCCTGTAAAGGACCAAGGGAATTAGCAAAGTTAGATGAGCATTCAGTGTCATTTACGCACCGAGTTGTTTGCGTTCTTTGATACACCTCAATCGGTACTTGCTATAAGCAAATTGAGTGAAACCATTTTCTTTGAGCAATGCGTGCGAGGGATGTTCAAACTTTGGCAGTGATTGGGGGGTCAAGCCGAGACTAGTCGAGTACGAGGCACTAAGAGTAGCCGAAGAGCTTTGACGGTCGCTCGCTTCGGCAAGCAACTCGTGGTCACGCGAGTCGAGCAGCCAGCCAATATGTGGCTCAATGGGTGGGTTCGACGAGTGCTTGGTCTTTTGCTTGCGCGGAGTGCCCGCTGGGGGAGCATGGTTTGGCTCGGGTGCCGGGTAGAAACGAGGATTGCTGATAGGTGACTTGCGCAAAGGAACCTTGCTAAGCTTGCCCGGTGCTTCTATTGGCATTGCCGAAGAATGAGGAGAACCTGACAAAGATTATTTATATACATTAGAAACAATACCGAGAGAAATTGCAATTGATTCTCACCAGACAGGTAACCACCAGCTTCCTCAATATAGGTCGGGGGTGGGGGCGGAGGAGGAGTGGCATAATCATTCATCATCTTCTTGGGAGATCCAGAGTAAAGTTCAAAATCCTCTTGTGAAATCAATCCGATATTTTTGTGCTGTTTGGACCCAACTTCGTGGTAACGCTGCCAGAGATCTTCCTCGTAGTAATATAAGCCATCATTGATAATCTGAGAAATCTCCTGATCCAACTTGACTCGGGTAGTCCAGTCACCAGTGCGATCGTGCGGTTGCTCAGCAGACTTGCGAGGCGTTTGGGTAACAAGAATTAGTTTGCCCAAGTCTTGATCACTGATTTCGTATTCGTCCTCAATGTCGGAGTAGTCAGTGTAGTTCTTTTTGCGACCAGCCAGTGGGAGTTGATCATCAGACAACTCCTCGTCCATCATGAACAGCAGATCGTCTTTGGTCGCGTTCTCATGAGTCGACTTGAGGTCCGGCTTGGCACGAGATTTGTTCTTCTTTGTCTTCACCTCCTTCCAGTCCTCGACAACTGGGATATCACTAGCCACGCTAGTGTTTGGCACCACTTTCTCAGAACTTTCGGTAGTCGTGACCACTGGATTATTCACTGCAAGCATAACACAAGAGTGAGTATAGGAACAACATATACATTTTATTTAAAACAAACCATTTTTAAAATTTATATCACAAGATTCTGCTTGTTTAGTTTCAGCAGATTCGTTCACAGCTGAAGTTGACTGAATGACTTGGTTTTCCACAGATTGCTGCACTTCCTCCTTTCCGTCGCATGGTTGAGACAAAGTTGGAGCCACTGTAGTAGGTTCATCATCAACACTAGCTGTACTACTGTTGGTGGCACTACATTCATCAGTCCCCGAGTGTTCCGGTCCACTTATCGAATGCGTTGGAGAAAATTGAATAGGTGAATTCATTCTTAGATTGTCGGTCTAGAAAATCCATTCAAATTAAAAATAAAATACTGATATTAAAAATCTAGTAAACTTACAATAGGCCACTTTTCTGGGTTGATACGCGTTCTCACTTTGATGCCATCTACCACCTCAACAGCAGTCGAGTTGGCTAAAGAATCCACTACCAATGTCACGTCCTGCGTTAATGCCTGAACTCGGTGAAACGAAGCAATCAAAGATACGGGCAAAAACCCTTGCTCGTCCATTTTGCGTCGAAGGAAAAAGTCACGTTGCAGGTTTTCTTCACTAAAATAGTACTCAATCTGACTACGCAACATTTCCTTGGTGCGCTCGGAATCGTAGGTCACAAAGGGAGTATTGAAATAGTAAGTTGCAGGGATGTAGGCAGGAGCCGTGGTTGTGCCCTGAAGTTGTAAATTGTTGAGCTCGATTCCGGGACTGAAGTCTGGGTATGCGTAACCATATGCCACATCTCCGCTGGCAAACTCCTCAGGACCTGGTGATACCACTGTTCCGGGGGGTGGGGCAACGGGCACTCCGTTGACAGCCGGGGTAGGCACCATCTGACCATCGGCTGTAGTAGAACGAGCCCGTAAAGTATTGCGATTCATGGACAAACCACCACGATTGCGACCACCACGAGGTGCCGTGTTACGCCGCGGGTACGACGATATCGCTGGAGGTGGAGCAATCGAACTCAAAGGAGCTTGCGAAGTCGATATTGAGGATGGCATTGCTTTGGGCCTCAAATCGGGCTCTCCCGTAGGACTGGTAGCGGTCGATTTAGAAGCCATCACTGGATAGTTACTTGTGCTACTCTTCGTGTAACGTTCAGGCACTTCGTGGGTGACACGCCTCACAGGTCTTTGGGAACGATTACGTGGCATAGACTGATTGTAGCGAGATTTGTAATCGTCGCTGTACCCGTTGGTAGCACCGTTCAAATCTCCTCCTGCAAAGTACTCGTTTGGCCGGTTGATCACTTTGCCCCTGAGCTTAGTCGGTGGCGGTCCAATCTCGAGTGGCACCCACTTCTTTTGACCTATTGAGAAACGCCATTGAAATTAGTGGTAGTTGAGTTATGCGACTAATGTAATACAAGTCTAATATAATAGTCAGAAATAAAGCAGCCATAAAGTGATGTCTACATGTCGATTCGGACGGTAATTCCTAGTTTTCATCCTGTTACAAGCATACTAGTTGTAGAAGAACAAGACAAGAATGTATACCTTTCTTTTTAGATTTCATTTTGCCTTCAGTGGCATCACCACTGGTATTTGCACTGTCCGACATATGACCCGAGCCAGAGTTATCTTTGAGCGAGGCAGCGTCGTCGTCGTCCGGATTGAAGCCGTTGACCAGTGAGTTCGAACTGTTGGAGCTGTTGGTGCTCTTTACCCCAGTGTTTGCAACGGGGGTGGGAGTGGCGGTCAACTTGGACTCCTCCTGACTGGGTGCGCCAGTTGGTGGCACTGTACTGCCAGCTACACTCTGATTGCTCAATTCGCCAGAGTTACGTTTTGATAGCTGCAACAGAGAGACCAATCAGACATATGAGATTTGTAGACACGGCGTCAATGGCAGTCCGAGAGCTAATTACCTCGTTCACTTCGCCAAGAGAAGGCCAGTCGTTGATATAGCTCAAAGTGTAGTCCTCCTGTGTCCAAAATGAGATTAGCGCCTGGCACCAAGTGACCACAGACAATCAAACCTTTTGTTGTTTGGTTGGCTTGAAGGATGAGTTAACAGTGGTGCCGTTCTTGGTAGCCCACTTGTTGGATGGCATAGCCACATTAGAGTGGCTTAAAGTCACGGAGGAAGCTACTGGGACATGTTTGCTATGCGAACCTGTGTGAAGCACACCAGGAAAGAGAAAGAGACAGGTTAGCGATGGGACCACAATAGTCAATGACGAGTCGTGGCACTGTTGGCCAACGTGAAGCTGGTGCTGCCGAATAGCATCGAGTCTGGCGACCAGTATGACATTTAACGGCAAATGGCAGTTATTAGTGTTAGTAAAACATCGCACACGTCAGGGCTCAGTAGCGATGATGGCCGAGACAAACCTATTCCACACAATCACCGACGCACGTCAATCCGAGCAGCACTGAGAGTAAGAGAGAGAGAGAGAGAGAGAGGGAGAGCAGTGACGATAGTGATGAGCCGCGTGGGGACTCACTCTGGTCATGAGTCATGACCAATGGCGATACCCAATAGGCCATGGTACCGGTGGGGTGCGCGTGCCATCAACCACTGTCGGCTCTACTACCACTACTTGGCGACCTACGACACGCAGCTCGCGCGCACGAGCATTACACAGTGCAATTAAAAGGGGAAATTGATAAAGCAGGCAAACTAGCTAAACTTGTTTTAGCTTGGTCGTCTGTCGTGTCTAAGCGCGAACACTTTGGAAATCTTTTTTGGCTGGCGCCGGCTGTCGACACCAGAGTGGTCCTAACTCGAGCTGGTGGTCGCCAGGCCAGTAGAGAAGCACTTGTCTCGAGTATCTACTGGCACCGGCATAGCCGCATTGAGTGACGCCAACTAGTGCGCGTACCTCCACCAGCATGCCAATGCTTATTTTATTATTCAAATCGACCAGTGTCGTCTGCTTCATCACCGCCATCAAGTTCAAAGTAGATGAATCAACCCGAACCAAGCGAAGAGACGATCAGCGTGGATGGCTCAAAGCACGATACCACACTCCCTCCGCCGTTGACGACAAGTGACGAAACAACAAGGAGGTTAGCGTTCGGTGGAGCGCAATAAAGGAAACAAACACCGCGACGACGCCGATGGCTGCTTACGATCACTACCAGTAGTGAGGTCGACAAAATGACATGCCTCGCCAACTTGTTCTAATCACTTGTTACGCGTCGTGCTGAGCGGTGGCGCCTCTGGCACGGGCGTGTTTCATTCTGACCATCTAGATTTGAATAATCAATATGAACCAAATGTCACTGAGTCAAGGTTCTCCACTGTTACACTGTAGCAGGGTTTGAGATAATGTCGAATTTGAGATTCGGTCACGAGTCTGGCATGTAAGAACACATACAAGCAGCAACCAAAGGGATGGTAACATGAGTGATCCACAAGGTGTGGAAAACAAAACATGACATACTGCGGCTGAGCGAGGCAAGGATAATAGCAAATGGAGCGCGTGCCAATTAGAGCGATACGACAGCAGGGTGTCGCGGGTGGGTGGTATGAGTGTTAGTAGCACCCACTACTCTTCTGCTACATGCAATCAAAGGCGAGAAACAGACACCAGCGACAGGTATCGACCACTTGCTCTCCATGTGTCAAAATGAACAAAAATCAAAATAGTTCCCGCCGCAACGCCGACAATCTCGACAGTAGAGCGGGAAGGTAACCAAAGTAGTAGTGAGTACACATCGTCACCAGCATTAAGATAACGCAAGCAGTGCACGCTAGTGGCACTGTCTACAGACACTAAATCAATACACCTGGCAGATGCAGCGTGGCGGCGGTGTGTGGACAGGAAAATGTCCGGAGTAAAAAGCCTGACGAGGTGACTGGAGGAAAGTTAACGCCAGCGAGCCAGTGGCGATCGAGTTAACTAGTTCGAGTTAACTGGCGCGCGTGGCACCGACACCAACAGTGGTCATCATCAATGAAACAATGGAGAATCACTACGCGGTCAAAGTACACGCTTGATCGGTCTCCCGCGATTGTAATCGACACATAAATCAAAGTTAAACACCGAACGGTAAGGGGTGAGAGAAAAGTCAGTCACCAGGCCAGCAGAGCAATGCCATGGGGAGAGATCTACAGATGTCAGTGACGGCACCAGTAACGGTGATGCACGATTCAATTCACTATACAAACAGCTCAATTGAGTCGATTCTACTAAGTATACCATCTCTAAATTAGCTCATTGGTGCGAACAGACAGTACCGCGAGACATTAGCACACTTGACTTGTGACGGAAAAGAATTCATTTTGCGAGCGAATTGCAACAACAAATTCTTCGGCTTATCCCCTTCGAACACTGTAGGTTTTTAGCTTTGAAAACTCGTGTCTGCTTGTGTGTGCAGCAATGACTCGATTACAAATTCAATCCAGCACCGGCGCGAGAGAACCGATTATATATATGTAATATAAATAGAATCGCCCTCTCGTCTATGTGCTTATCGGCACGCCGCGAGGGTGAGGCTCGCACATCGAGGCGTGCACGCATCAAGGATGGCAAAGACGGTGGCTCGTGGTGGCGATAGTACTCGTAGTTGTGGTAGCTCAATGCAGTAACCGAGGTGCCGACTAGACAAGAATTAATGAACACCCAGCCGCCACGCAGTGCTCAACTTTACAGTGTGATAGACATTCACCAGGCGGCAGAGAGAGTACGCTTGGGAGATTTTGTAATCGCGTCCTGCAGTGTTTCACAACCAAGTATTCGAGCTCGGAAGTTCACCTACATCCGAGTTATATAATGGTTTTGATGAAACAAGTTCAACAGACTTCCCTATGACACGTGGTGTGTCAGTTGACCTGTTTGACAATTATGGGCCAAATAACTGTCTATCCCTGCGGTAACACATGACGCCACACACTCGTGGTGCCATCAGATTCTCGAATAGAGTCAGCAAATATGTCAGGCCGGTGTGCGAGGAAGTCAGTTCAAGCGACTGCCTCTAAAAGGCAACACATTTTTGCTGTGGCGTGCAGTGCTCGCCAGAATCGGAACTTTATTCACTCAAGCCGAGATATCTCGCTGCAGCTGCGCGAGTGCTATCGCGCGCGCTGGAAGCCACCGTCGAGAAAGTGGCGTCCAACGGTGGCAATTGTTGCCGGCTTTGCCAGCTCGTGCGAGCAGATATCGCCCAGCCACTTTGAGGTGATAGGGAGCCACTGCTTTGTGTGCCAATCGATTCGGACGGGGCAACTAATCACATCGCCAAAAAACTATCATATCTGAGCCATCGCTTTAATACGAATGCAGCAATATAATTTGCGCAACACTGCTCCACACGAGCCTAGGGTGACAGTGTTGCATTGCAAAAGCATTAGATCAAGCAGCGCGAGGTGATCAGCACACTGTAACTACCGCAGCCAAGTTTGGCCTGTGAGACGCGAGCGAGCTCACGAACTGGTGCTGACTGAACATCGACTGGCGGTGCAAAGAGGAGGTGCCCACATAGTTGTCCACTGTTAAAATACTAAGAGTGTATCAATCCAAAATAAGTCACATAATTAGAATCCGAATATCCGAGAAAATCAAATTTACATTCTGTTAACCTAGGACTTTTACATTGTAGTAATTTTCCTCTGGATGTAGTCTCAGCTAGTCCGGATTTGATGTATCCACCTCCTCCTTACAGCGGCAGTCGAGTTTTACTAAGCGCCCTCAGTGCCACTACCTCTGCGCTACCACACTCACATGCAACACTCGCATTTCCTCTCTGCCAGCGCTACGTTCACAGACAACATGACACAAGCAATGTGTGCCATGTGACCGCATGGCCTCACTCGTAAAAAGCGTATCCGGCTATTTAAATCAGTGCAAAAACTCACCAAGATTGTTGGTCTGACTTGCAATCACTGGAGTTGGTGAGACTGAAGGTGGAACTGGAGAGATACTGGAAGGCACCTTGGCTACCAGTTTGCCGGGTGCACTGGTCCACGGATTAGGCGCGGTGGTGCTGGCACAGCCATTGACCACTTCCCCGGTCTGGCTTGGAGACGATTCGCAATTGGCAGTGGTCGACACCGGCTTGGAGCATTCTTCACTGTGAGCCTTGTCTCCGTTGACCAGAGGCACGGGCTGATGACTATTGACCAGCTCGCAATTGGCAGGACTCGAGATAGACTTGTCCGAGGCAGCTATCGTGCTGCTGGCGGTAGAGTTGGAAGCGACAGGAGCAGGCATCTTGTCACTCTTGCTCATCATACGACGCACACAAGAGGATAGATCAACACTTGCTTAAATTGAGATATTTTCTCAAGTTATTAAGATCAAATTTGTAAATCACTATATCTTGACGAAAATTGTTTTTTCAAATGAAAAATATATATAAATACAAAATAATCGGTAGATAACTGATCAAAAACTGATTCATGAGAAGTTAAGCCTGCAAGAAAGAAAGAAAACGTGAGTGAGTGGTCAGAGTGATTGGCACTTAATTGCTATACACACACAGAGAAAAGCAAAACAAAGCTCATCGTTGGCTCGAAAGTGCGGTAAGTGTAGATATGGTAACCAAAAAACAAATCGAGACACACGCAGAGTAGCAATATGGTAAAATAAGCAAAAAACGAGATTGGAGTGGTGAAACACGCTGGTTTCGAAGGAATCACAATGTAGCGACCAGGTGAGTGTTAGATCACAATTGAGAATGAGTGGGAAGCCCGTAAGTTTGGTGAAGAACGGTGGTGAGATAATCACAGGATACCTGGCAAGACCAAGACGATCAAGCCGGGACTCGAAATGCGCACTGGCACCGATGCTATCGTTGATGGCACGGTCGACAAGGCTAGTCTCGACGTTGATGAGACCACTGACTGGTGATGGTGACACTGTCGCATTCTCACTCCACACCAACACCGAGCCAGACACCAGACAGTCTCAGCCTGTGCATGCCGCACTGCAAGCAAAGATGAAATCGAAAAGTTGGCCAACAATCACCACACGATTGGTCGATCACCAAAATGCGATCTCGCTTTAGGGGCGAAATCACACATACACCGAGCCACAACACGTAGAGGCGAGACCAGAGGACGGAGTGCATGCATGCAGTCCAACTCACACACACAACCGGAGCAAACACACCGCACCGCAACCACACAGCCGACAAGTGTGCGTGCCTATGTGTTGTGCGTGCGAGGCTCCATTCCGTGCTAGCCAGTGTGGCGTACAGAGGAAGTGGCACGAGCCACGAGCCACGAGATGCCGTCCGTCCCACTGAGTGGCATGCAGCAAAGCAGATGAGGCCCGATCGGGAGGCGGGCTCTTATCATAGAGCCTCTACTCTGCATTGCCTCAGTGGAAAGGCACAACAATAAGCATGACCTGCTCCGTGAGCGATACTCGGGATGCCGATTGGTATCGCTTGAGCCCGAAATTAGCTCCAACACTTGTCATCTCCCCACAGCGATTCCAATTCCTATCCTGCAACCAACCAACTCACTGAAAGGTGATACGTGATCTGGTGCATAATCATAATAACGGTGCTCATTATTACAACACAGACATATATTGTCATCATTATTATTAGTATTTTTGATGATGATAATACTGGTGATGAAATATATCATTCCAGCAATAATTGGTTCAATCATTGATGGGCAATTATTGTTGCGCATTTTACGACCTCTGACACTCCTGCCATCCCTCTACCCCCGAGGAGCAATGTGCAATAAATAAATATAAATTGTGGCAGATTCTCACCGCCACCAAAGCTTAGCACACTTCTGAGCGCTCCTGAAGTCTTTGAACTTTGTATCCAAGCTAGGCTTGAAAAATGACTTGGAGAAAAAGTTTAAATTCTCTACCAATCAGTTTGTCAATTGCATTGCCAAGTGTATGGCAATACTCAAAGCCGCCACTGTATCACTATGCCAGTGCGGTGCACATTCTTTCGAGCATACACTGAGGGTCGAATGCCCATTTAAAAGACACATCGCAAACTGGAGAGACGCCGAATGATCAAGCCAAAGAAGTGGGGTGGCTTGATGTAGATGCACAATGGGTGGTTGGAGGGACAGCAGAATGAGAGCACTCACCATGTTGTGAAGAGCTGATTGTGCCACAAGACGATGGCAGTGAATTGTGGTATTTGTTTTTTGTGTCGACAATGTGTGCGAGTTGCTGTCGACCACTGGAAGAGTGGTGTTACATGAACCAACACGAGCGTGAATCACTGCAAACGGTGTGGGGGATTGAGTAGTGCCAGTCCGCCAAGGTTGTGAGACGCATCATCACACCGGGCCACAAGGATGACATCAAACACAAATGACATTGGGACCACGGAGGTAAAAACCGAAGCAGCGTGGCGAGTGGACTCGAGTGGCGTGGACCACGTTGTCATCCTCCACTCCATGCACACTCCACACACACTTGGCCAGCACAGACGAGCTTGAAAGCGGGCTAGCAACTGCGCCGGCGCCAAACACACCGCACTGCTCTGCCAGCTCTCAAAGCATGGACGGTACCGCGCTACCTACCACTTCTCCGCTGCCGGCTCTACATGCAATTCTAGTGAATCGCTCATGGATCAAGAGCTACCCTCTTCTTGATCAACTAACTTTTATAAATTGAGTGTACTAATTATTATCTTTAAAAACTTCTGTCCCTTGCAATACTGAAAACCTAAGCTTGGAAAAGTGTTGAGCACTAATTGTTTTTAAGAGTAAATCTCAAACATTCTCCCGTGGACCAAACGCTGAAAACGCATGCGCCAACTCTGTCGATCGGTAGTGTGACACTACTAGTGTGAGGACGGCAAGTTGCGTGCAGCACGCTTTTCCACTCCACGCTTTCTCTCGGTCCACTCCATAGAAAGTGTAACACAACTTAAAATTCACTTGCAGAGAGAGAGAGAGAGAGAGAGGTGTCACCTAGGTTCTCCGATTGTGGCTGGTGCCGTTGGCCAGCTGCTAAGACGCACCGAGAATGGTTGCGTGTTAGTAGCTCATCAAGCCACACTAACCGACCTGTCTGGATTAGCTACCGCGACGGGGTTGATGCCAAGCCAAGTGACTCGGAAATCAACTGAGGGTAGCTGACTGGCATAGTTGAACAAATGAAACATTGAGACGGTGACGAGTGGCCATCATCACCAATTACCTTACTAATCAAGAAACCATTTAGAAATCCATTTGGTCAACAACAGCATGATTGCATTGAACTACGGGAGGAATATAAAATGACCACCAGGCCGAGGTCAAGCGCGCGCGCGTGTGTGTGTGTACATCGAGGAAATAATCACAGTGGAGCGAAAGGGTGCCAATGACAAGGTGCAACCAGATGTGGATGCGACGGTGGGCAGATGAGCAGTTAAAGTGACAGCGTGCACGATGGACACCCGGAGACAATGCGCCACTTGCCACACCGCTAATTGGCCCGTTACTTGTTCGCGCCCGTTGCCATCGTAGGTTGATACTCAACTGCCATCTCAGTGGTCACCAGACAGTGAAACCAAGCAAAACAATGCTCGAGTAACAATGCGCAAAAGGTATGATCAGCGTGGAGTAGAGAGGCGGTGAGAAGAGCACCACCTCACCGCTGACCTCTTGAAGCACAACATCGATTGGTTGCAATCACCTGGGTCAACACTGTTGTGCCACAGTGCGCATCGATCTATCAAAGGTGACGCAATCGAACAAAGGTGCATTGCTGTAGGTGACAAGCAGTGACGGACAATCGAACTGACCACAATCACACCATTCAACACACACAGACAACTTGAATCGGTTATACTAGATTTTAGTTACACTTTACAATAAAGTAAAGTTCGATTTTTTGTAACTTATAAATGGTACTATACTTGAGAAACATCTTAGGTGAATCTAAAATCTAATATAGCGAATTCGATTTTTTTTCCTAGTCAAGTTACACCAAGCAATTCAAAAACCTATAGCCAATCATAGAATAATTTAACCGGTAAACTCAATCAGTGTGTTTATGCAGTGGCAAGTGTTGGGCTCTCTAGTAGTGGTGGCACGATAACTGCTCAATCACCCACTTTGATAGCGTGTCCGACGAGCACTACGCCAAGGCAAAGGAGCCACCTCAATTGACAATCGAGTATATTAAATTAATTATATCACCATTTTGCAAAGCGGATATAGACAAAAAAGGAGAAACAAGGAAAGATGCTAATCTGTGACATGATTCCCTGCAGAGGGCATGAGGAACAAACTTTCCTTTCTTCCTATAGGCACCCTAAGACATGACTAGTGAATGCTAATCTAATAATTATCATCAACGAAACATCAATATGAGAAGATGACATCAAAGAGAAACAATTCTTATCGAAAACTTACCTGAGATTCTGATGAATTTGGTTAATTGGAACTGAACGGTCCAAAGATGGTGTGATATGAACCAAAATATACACAACGGTGATTGTTTAAAGTGAGAAAGATAAATGGCGAAGAAAACCCAAGATGATTAGGAAGGGAAAAGTTATCAAAATGATGAAGTGTAACCTAAAAAACAAAAAGAACAGGATTGATTAGATCAATTGCGATTTTCATACATTGTTGCTATTTGCATTTACCGATGATGATGCGAATTGAGACGAGTGGTATATTGTGAGCAAATAAAAACGCTTAATAAATGACGATGATGATGCAATAACGAAGCACGGTGCAAGAAAGAGAGGAGAACCCAGTACGACAAGTCGAGTTTTGCTTGGTAGCAACTATGGTGGTCCTTGGCCGACTAGGGATCACAATTGGCAGTCATCACAGTTGGGACAGAGGAAGAGAGAAAGAGACACGAGGCGTCAAAGGAGTACAACACTGATCGAAGAAGCACACCATTCACTGGCAGCAAAGTGACACAGACCCGTGTGGGCTTTGCGATGTGACGATGTCACTGTCGATCGATTGGCGATCGCGACAGTAGGATGGCATCCGAGTGCCGCGATGTCTGGTCTCCGCTGGTGGTGGTATTTTTGCTGTTAGCTCAAGTAGTCGCACCGATTGATAAGGACGGACGATTGATGATGATGATGCTGATGGAGCCCAGAGTACGTCTCGCTCTCTCTATCACTCTGAGAGGTAGTGATAGTGAATGGTGGTGTGTTTTCATACGAATCTACTCAAGGGAAAGGGAGTGAGTGAGGGGTGAGCACCGGTGCTGAAGAGATATATTACTGTAAAAATGTGAGTGAGCGGGTCGGGTGACGATGACGGGAGTGAGTGAAGTGCTCGCGTCTTGGTGACAGACACGATACCTGCAACCCAGCAGTCTTTTGTAAGCCACAAATGGTGAGAGAGGCGAGAGTTGCCACGATTCTCTCCCTGGGACAGACCAAACCACTTATTTTGGGTTCACTCCTCTCACTTTCAGTCCTGGTGACGGGAGAGATCCACGCGGTGAAGCAGTATGTAGCAGACAAACTCGAAATAGTCTCGATGGTGCCTGGGTCGTAGTAGTGGTGATTGGTTAGTGTCGAGACTCCCACAGAGATAGACACGCTGGTACTTCTGCTCGATGTTGCTTTTTCCGTGCCTCTACACACACACACACACACGAGCGCCCTGTGGTTGGTGCCTTGCTGCACAACCCACAAACCGCGAGCCCTCGAGTCACTCAATGATCACAACACTGCACTAGCAATGGGAGAAGGAAAGAGATAGATACACGGTGGTGAGACAGGCTCACAGTTTCTCGTCGACTCTCACTCTCAACCACGGCGCGAGCACAAGAAGGTTAGCTTTCGACGACAACGATCGACACCGCTCTCTCTCTCTTTCTATCCCTGGCGCTCTGTGGTAGCACGCTGTTTGCCTCTCTCTCTCTTTCTCTCTCTCCCGCTCTCTCTCTCTCTCACACACACACAGTCATTCTCCCTCTTCCTCCCCTCTGGAAGAACACGCTGCCTCCACACGCGTCCTTACCTCATCTGTGAAAGGACTGGCCGAGCACGCTTCCACGATGAGAGATGCTACATTGATGCTAGAAAATGGAAAATTTTGCTATCACCAACCCAAAACCAAGGTACACAACCAGAATAGACACATGCTTAAAATAAATATATAGATATATATTTCTGACAAAACTTTATCGATCTATATGTTCAGCCAATACCCAACCGATACCTATAATCAAGCAAAATATTGCAATGCAAATGTCATTGAGGACGGAAAAAGCATTAATTCTCGAATCGCCATCTGGTGGCCGAGCATCAAACTTCATCAAACATAAACAACACACCAGAAATGTGATTTATTATCGGAAAACTACAAACAATGATTTCAATTTCGTATTGTATTTAGATTATTTCTAAAAACAACTTTTAAAGGTTTGTACAGATTTCTAATAATTATTATTCACCAAATCAAGTTTAGAATTGTTGTTGTTTATTTTTGATTTACAGACTGATCTATATCATCATCACATATATCATTGTCATGTCAAATTTTGTTTTTTCTTTTCACTAATAATATTGCATTTCTTTTGTATGTTTAATATTAGGTGTTTTTGGTTGATTTAAAAATTGCGACAAGATACACGAGTTGTCATCAAGTATAATAATGGAGGTGGACACAAATAAGCAGGGCTCGCTTTCGGTGCTTTGTCAATTCTCATTCGCAGCCAACTGCCCACACAATCGACTGCTTCAATGGTCTCACTTGGATCGACTACTTGCACTAAATCTCACTGACAAGCTGTTAATCTTTGAAATTAATCCCAACTTTGCCATTAACTATACATATGCCAGTCAAAAGTTGTGGGTTGATCAGAATATGAGGTGTAGCTATGCCACCATTCGGTCAAGTGATCCGTTTAAATTCAATGTAGGCCACGCACCGAAGAGGTACAACACTGATCTCATCGTGACCGAGCCTCTTCAGTCAACACCCGAATTCCTGGACTTTGCGTTTGCTCCTGCAGACCTGAGGAGAAGTTGTAATCTACTGGCCACTCTGACCAGCGACTACTGTCTTTCATTGCACCTGCAAGTTGGATCACTGCAGTGGCACTCTATTTGCATTGTGTCGGAACATCTGGTGCAGTACAATCTCAAGCAGCACAAGTGGTCTCTTGCCATTCAAAATGATCTCGAAACCTTCTTCGAGAGACTCGAATCAGTGTGGATCACAGCCTTTTGCTGGCATCCACAGGTGGTGGCTTCTAATCAAACCCTACAATACACGCTTTACTTCGCCACAAAGAATGACGATTTGTTCCGAGGACAATTCACGTTGGACGGCACTGACAAAGGAGAGTTTACCACTCAGTTTCTTTACCGAGCCAACTTGGGTCAAGTTGCCTGCATGGCTATCTATGACAATGTTCTTGTTCTCGGATTCGACAATGGTTTAGTCAAGTTGTTTGATCTAAATGATATTGCCGGTGGGCCAGTGGAAGCATGGAAACGAAGTGACAACCTTCCATGCAGCGAGTTTGAATTCTTCAAGTCATCAGATCAAATGTTGCTTCATATTGTTTTTGCCAAGAGTCGTAGAATTGTGGTGGTTTCAGTGAATCATGGTCAAGATGTACCGCATTGGAAGTGTACGGTCGTGGTTCGCTTGGTCGATCGAGAAGTGATTAACATATCGCGCATTAATTTGCAAGGAGGCCAATTTATGGTGACATCGCTGAGTGAACCTAGTTTGCACTGCATTTCAATCAATGATTCGGGAGTCTCCCTCCGCTCGGTTGAGGTCAATGAAGTGATGCCCAGCGATGATCAGTGCTTCCATGGCGTGGCCACCTCTTCAAGCGGGGCCCTCACTGCACTAGTTCTCTCGCACAAACAGTTTAGTGCGTGGTCACATTACCGCGCCACAAACATGACCCTCTATCTGTGCGCTAGTCTAACGCCAAGTGATGTGGGCCACTACCTGGTCAATCAGTTGATCACTTCGCCTCACTTCTTTACAAACAGTTGTTATGATCTTCTGTATCTGTTTCGTTACTGGTTGGTAACGAACCAAACAAGCCAACAATCGGTGCTCACCGCCCTCCTCGAAAACTGGAGCTTCACAATGGAACGCTTCACTTCGGCCAATCCCTCTCTTGAAGTGTTGTACCACATCAAGTTGACACGTTTCTTGGTGAGACGCTTCTGGGAGTTGTCGATTGACGGTCTATGCCAACTGTATGACCAGCCCACCAAGTCGAGGTTGTACGACATGCTCCAACGAATGGACAAGTTGATCTTGGCCAAAACCTTTGACTACCTCTTCAATCATATTATCGAGCTAGACGAGGAGAATCTTGAACAATATACCTTTGACCAACTAGTTTCACTGTACAACCTCACCCAGCAAGACCTGTTGCCGGGCTTCTCCCCGATGTTCACGTCGCGTTTGATCAGTATGGTTAAGCAACAACCGATAAAAAGTTTGAAGCAGTATCGCGAAGTAAAAGACATGCAACTGAACGCCACTCGATCATTGCTGGACAACTGGAACCAGTGTCCATTTTGCGAGCGGACCCTTGATGATGACAGTGTGAAACAAGCCAAGTGTACCCAACTTCACCGAGTTGACATATGTTCCAATTCTCTGGTGCCAATTCATCCACTTCGACACGATCTCGACCTCTGTTGTCGGTGCTTTGAATCCAAACTTCTCACTCCTCGACCTTGGCCTAGTCCTACTTCGGCACCTTATCACTACACCTATGACTACTGTTTTCTGTGTCTTTAAGATTTGGATTAATCTCTAAATCTACAATATGAGTTTTTATCACCACTGTTCAAACTAAATGTTTGATCAGACAAATGTGATAGTGATCATCAATTGGTCGTGGTACTCACACCGATGGCACACTCATCATCATCATCATCATCATCATTGGAGGCTAAAAATAAATGTTGGCTACCACTTGGCACTGGGTGTGCTTGGGTGATGATCGCTCCAATGAGCAGTGTATCAGCGGTGGTTGCGAGCGCGAAAGTGTCTTCCCCGAAGTAAGCTCTTCAAAGCAATGGTTGATGTGGCCAGTGGGAGTTACTTGTGGTGACTCTGCCCAGTGGACCCGCATTGTGTGACCTCGAATACACGTCACCGTGAGTCTTTGATAAACGACATCACTAGGGGATTGGCCATGCATCGCGGTCGGCAAACATCGCTTTGGTGTGTGTGATAGATTGAGCCATTGTCTCAAAGACTAATTGATTGGACCGATTGTGACAGCACAACTGAACCACTTACTGTGTATTGATCTCTTGTAGAACTTGAACTTGTAAGCAAGCATTAAACTCTGATTTGTTTTTACATTAATATTTTTACAAGTACTTAAAGTTTATACATTAAAATTGAAAATGGTCATTTTATTACTAAAGAAATAATGGATGGGCAGTGGGAAACCTTTAGTTGAGAGTGGAACTTGGCATTTGGTGACCCTTCTTGTGGGTGGCATCGCGTGATTGTGTGAATTTTGCCGACAACTCGGTGACGTCAGCATCTCGAGTGAGCACTCACGCGACCGGCACCACTTGAATCGCCAATGTGCCAGGTGTCATCAATGTGTGATTCAAGTTCAATACTTAATCCAGCTTGAAATTACTTGTCTTTCTTGGTTGCTTCGATCGCGATCAATCGATATTGGTGCACCTCGGTGTGCAGACAAGTGACACTACTGTAAAGTACTTGCCGGCTTTCCAAGTTCGCAAACCAGTTTTGGCCGCGCCATCCTGACAGAGTACGAGCTAACTCATTAGACTACTTTCATAACTCACTTTGATCGAAGCATGTGCTGTAGACAAGGTCAAATCTGGGAAATGCTAGATGTGTGTCAATAATATTTAATCAATATGTTTTTAAAATGTAAAAATAATTTATGCCTATCAATGTGAACCTTGGTTTTATTAATTTTAATCCGCCAGTATTGAATGATGATCAAATAAAAACAACAAAAGATAACTTTTTCGGAAGCTTGGTAGACACTTGACTCGATCACAGTAAAACAATTGATCAATTAGGAGATTGGAGGTTGGATTGGATTGCAGACTTGCTGACTAGGTGGCAATTAGATTGGATTATTATAATCGAATGCTGACTGCTTTGCATAGAGCATTTGATTGACAGTTGGTGGGTGTCCTGATCGGGCACGCCAGCCAGAGTGAACTTTGTAATCAAGTGCCAAGCGAGGGATACTACAACATCAATGATTATGGTAGCTTGGGTCTGTCGGGTCAATTGGTGAAGAGCACTACTCGAAGTGTGCTCACACTGACCAGACCGGTGAGTGCAATCAGCCGACTGGTTTGGTAATATTTGAGAATCCAGCCACAGCGGACATCGCCGCAATGCCAGTCACATTGCGGGAGGCGAGTGTGGCGCAACTTTGAGTGATTCCGCTCCACTGCCACCCCGCTATATAATTGAACTCAAGATGAACCAGTGCTACTAGCACTGCATGCAAGTGATCCGAGGTCCGCGACAGGTAGACCACGCTTTCTCTTTGAACTTTGTCCCTACCGGTTTAGCGCCGCAAGGTACTACTCTCCAGGTTTCCAAGCTCTCCTGCAAGACAATTTGAAAGTGAAGTGTACCGATGGCGAGGCAGCCAATGCAAATTGGAAGCACTAGGAAAGCGAGTGAGTCTGTGTGTAAAAGAGAGAGAGAGAGAGAGAATGCGAGAGGCACTGGAGAAAGTGGTTGATTGAAGGGGGAGACTCGAGCGTGCTAGCGTTTTCAAGATTTCCCCTTTGGCCAGACCTCGCATGTGCACACTGTCCGGTGGCTGGCTAGCCGTGCCAGTCACTCAGTCACTCAGTCAGTGGGACTGTCGCAGCAAATGCCGGTCTCCTAGTTTGGGTGGGAGCCGATCGTGCCACCACTACTGCCAGCTGGCCACAACCGTAGCTGTTAAACCTCGACGGACGCTGCAAAGAGGTGTTCTCCAGAACTTACAGTAAATCTTCAATACTTGCGCCATTCAACTCGCAAGCATGTAACATTCACTGCACTTAACATATGGTGATTCTGTCTTTGTGAAAGCTTCTACCAGTCGAGCTTGGAACTATTTCTGCCTTCTACTTTGTTTCGCCAAGTATATAAGCCCCGAGTTTGGGTAGCCCACCTTTTGGAAGGGCCGTCGATGTATATGAGCGCGTCTCGAGGCGTCCTCGCAGAACGGACACGCCACCACCACGGCGCACTGCCACAACACACTCACCAACTGGTGCCACCAGAGCTATCCTCAATTGGCGCGCTTCTAGCGGTGCCGCTGCCTCGCGCGCGCCTGGTCTCTGTCTGTGTGTTGATGGTGCAGCTTGCCCATCCAGTGCTGTGCTTGTGTTTGCAAACCGACACGACTCAATGAAACGACCCAAGTGATCCTCACTAAGCCTTCCATTCCATTGTGTCCCTTTGTTCCATCTTGAGGATTGGTCTGTCTTGTTGGTGCTTCACAGGTGATGCCAGATCACATCATCCAATGGATTAAGTCTACTTTTCTGGTGCACCAATCAATGCCACAGTAAACAACACAGCGAACTTGGTCTCACCTCGGTCGTCAGTGACATCCTGTAAAGACAGACTAGCTTGGTGTGGCAAGGTGACAGCTGTCTAGCACTAGTGTCCACAGGTCACCGTCTCAGGTGGCAATGCCAGTAGCTCTACCACAGTAGTTCATAGTGTCACAAGCAAGCCAGTAGACTCCAGCGGCACACTTTTCTTTTCCCCTTATGCCGACTTCGATACTACTCTTCCGATCGATGCGACATTCACCACCGTCACGCATCCTGTAACCAGAGACTGACAAGTAAGTCAAGACAACCCAATGAACGAATGTGAGATGCGCGATTCACTTGGTCAGGGTGTGATGGTGATGTTCTCAGAAGTGCGCGCTTACCGCGGTGTCCGCTCCTTGGGACTGCTCATGTGGCTGCTTCACTTCTGTCACCATTAGGGTTAGCGGATGAGGCAATCGAGGTGATCACATCAACAACAAAATTCTCACCTCATCGTCATCGAGACGAAAACTCAGGGTGTCGGTGGCGTGTGTGTGAGAGAGAGAGAGAGAGAGAGAGAGAGAGAGAGCTAGCAGTGTGCAGAGCGACTCATTATCGCTCACGGTGCATATTAAAATTAACCATCCATCGTTGTAATTGACTTGATTGGGAGTGCGGCAGTGGCACCGCCGCGCTGCTGATGACGACGACGATTGGCAAACGAGCTAGGCGGCAATGGCAACGTCGGCTCGGATCGATGCCACTGGCGTATTGCTCCGTGACACCATAGACCGATTTAGTGTGGTTCCCGAGGTGGTCTCTAACCACCCACCCATCCTAACCAGGTGTTCACGGGATTCTTGATCGTTCGGGCTTGTTCTCTTTGTCCGATTGCCATCTACTGTGTGCGGATATCAGCTTCCGAGCAAAACAAACACGCGCCAAGAGAAGTCGATGCTATTTCTCTGTTTGTCTTTGCTTGGCGCGTTCTTGAAAAGTGCTGCCAGTGCGAGCGAGCGGGAGCGGAGAAGCGCAACGATCGCGATCGCTGGGAGCCAGTTGTCATCCCCATGCCAGATGGGCGCAGTGAGCCAGTTGTCTCAGCAAAGTTTGCAAACCACCCACCACCGCCTGCCACCCCAGTGTTCACTCGACCGCCGTGACAGTGAAAACCAAAACAATAGCAGCTGGAGGTGTTCAGGGAAGATGAGCTACTCGGCATCATCCAACTGGTGGTGATGCTACTCTTGCCGATGCTGACGTCACCTACAAGTGAAAGTCAAGAGTAGAGGATGGCTTGGTGAGGGGGTGGCACTAGCCACAACAATGCCACTGGCAATGATTAGTGTGCCAACCACAAGGCGCACACCAATGCCGAGCCAACCGTTCGACCCACCGTTCGAGAGTTGATCGAGTGCTGCAAAGTCCCATCCAGCAACCGACCAAGTGAGCTATGTCACCGAGGTGAAATGGCAAGTTACTAGACGTTGATTCCACTGTGCTAGTGTATTTTTCCTGCTTTGCCCTCTCTCTTTCTCTGTATGCTGTCGACGTGACGAAACTTGTCGGCAATGATCAAGCGTTTTTTTCGCGATAGTTAGTCACCTGGCCAACGGTGAACCGACGGACGTCTACATCTTGGAGTAGTTGGTTAAGGTACTTGGTTGTTATGATGGCGTGGTGGCCGTGTTGTTGGCACCGGCAGTGTGCGCTCAGTCAGATAGTATTGACCTCTATGCAATCAGTGGTACAACTGTGTGTCGACTAGTACTCTTTCTCTCTTTCTCACTCTCAATCGAATAGATACAGTTACACTGGTGAGCGAGCATACCAACATTGAGGCATTTGGTCGGTGGTGGCACATCACATCTACGATTCTGCACCGCGGTGCTCGCGTCACCAAGATGCTGCCGTCGAGCTCTATCTCTCACCCCTTGTGGCACGTGGCAGTATCGAGCATCGTTTTCAGTTCGATCTCAACTCGTGTGAAGTGCACGATTGAATCGATTGCCAAACAAACTACGGTGAGGCAGATTGATTCAGATAAACTGTATATTTGTCCCTCATGCTAGTGCTTTGCTAACTGCTCAGCCAGCACAGTCTAACGAGGAAAAAAAAGCAAATGTCAAAGTGACCGATCGAGTGACGCTCGCACTGAGCGTCTCTCTCTCTCTCTCTCACTCACTCCACACTCTGAGTGTGGTATCCACCGAAATAGCCGATCATGCTGGCATCTGTTTCCTCAATCGAACGCTTCATCCTGGTTGAATTTTGATGAAACAAACAAACGGAGGCAGACAGACAAGAAGAGAGAGAGAGAGAGGCAGAGTGAAAGACAACCATCCAGACGTATCAACAAACCAGACTGAGTTGAATATCAATAATGTGTCACCATAATTGGAGCTAGTTTGTCTGTGAGAATTGAATTGGAAAATGATGGAACGGATTGTGAGCTCGTTGATCCTGATGTGGTTTGTGGCACACCAAGGCTGGTGTGTGTCAATCAGAGGACAGAGTTGATTGATGGGCGCGACGACATGCCGTGGACCGAGCTCAAACACGGCAAGCAAACTCTCTCGCTTGTGTGTGACACTTTAAATAGCGCTTCGCCCGCCAAGAAGTTGCTTTCTCTCACGTCCCTCCTTCCGATTGACATTCGGCACCGATGCTAATAAGTAATCTTTTTTTCTTAAATCATTTTTTATTTTAAAAAAGCTCTCAGCTTAGTGCAGCTTGGAGAAAGAATTGCTCGTGGTGCCAACCACCCCCGCGCGTTCTGTACCTGACACTTTGCATTCTTGTAATCTCTCTGTTTCTTCCCCCCCTCACACACACACACACTTATTCTTGCCGTGGTGAGAAGATCACTTTTAGGAAATTACCTCATTTCAGTGTGGCACATTGTAAACCGGATTAATTCGCTGTGTGCTTGGCGAGAGCTTTTCTTCAAAATGTCACACTATAGACTGGTTGTGGTGCCATTTGGTGTGTGTGGTGCCCTAGGGCGCTCTCTGGGGTACAGCAACAACGCCGATCATGCTCCTTGTGGTGATGATGATGCAAGTTGGCAACAATAGTGCTCTAATGTTATTAAAATAATCTCACAGAGCTGCGCTAGTGTGGTGTTGTTTGGAGACGCTTTTACTTTATTTCTTTCTATCGTTTTTTCTCTTTCTTCCACAAAGTTGCTTAATTGTTAAACTTTTACGAACGGAAACTTCCTATAAGCCATCTAGTCTAGGGTTTGAAATGGCAAAGTACGAAAGAAATGGTAATGTCTTTTTTTGTTGTTGGCGACAGTGTTCTACCGCCAGGTGTGACCTTGGGCGAGGCTGGCTTGTCAACTTAGTGTGCAATATTCCTGATTGACCAATATGTGACTAGGTTTATGCCGCAACACGACTTATACGGTGCTGTGTGCATCATTACGTATTGCGATCGAATTTAATCGTTTCTACCAATCTGGAGTGTGATTTGGCAATACAGTCCAGTTTAAAGTTATAGCCTGAAACGACTTGGGGGCAGAGAGGAGGGATTCTCCCAGAGAACGTCGCTCCCAGTCGGATGGGCAAAGCCAAACGGAAATGGTGTGCTAGAACAATGCTTGCCGACTCAAACAGTTTCACTGTGAGTTGAGTGAGAGTGAGACACGAAACCAGTCGCGACTCGCGAGCCTGATTACGATCAGTCTGACACAGGCCTGATTGACAACAACAACCAGAAAGAGAGAGTGAAAGAGAGAAAGAAAGTGAGAGTGGAGGGGGGAAGACTGGTAAAAACCAAACAATACTGTCAGTAGAGTGCGCTAGAGGGAGCTCCAATTATAGCCATTGCTATTAGTGGCGATCATCCCGCAGGGGGGAGAGCCAACTTCGCCACTGGTTTTGGCGCCCTGGTGCCAGATATGGATCGCACTCACACAGTGTACTTTTATCACATTGACACTATCTCGCAGTGCAAGCATGGTCCAGTGGCACTTGTCAAGTGGTACTAAGACTGAGGGTGAGATGGGCACTTGTTCTCCCAATGTCATCCATGGATGGCAAGAGATGACTTTCGATTGAATTATTGATCTTGAATGGTTGATAGCTTGACTTGGCTTCAAACGCAAGAGTGCCTCGCAGTGGATGCTTTCGATCTCGAGCACGATTGGCCTTGTCAGATGCTGGCCACGGCCGATCGGCCCTCTCAATCAATTGTTTGTTTGTTTGTTTTCACGCTCGCACCACGCTCCAAGTGCCAATTTGCACCGATTCAATGCTACCATTTGTGAGTTGTGTGCATTTGCTGACGCGATTCTCCGCGGTGTTTCTCGCTAGTGCCAATTTTAAAATCATCTCATTTTGGCTTAATACCATCGCGAGAGAAGAGAATTCCACATATATCTTTGTGTGTGGCGTTTGGCTTTGACAGCACTTTGTGTGTAGATTGTGAGATGTGAGGACACTGCACCAGCTTGGTCAGAATGTACTAACCTTTGCTTGTGATGGAAGATAACTTATCACTATCTCTTGGGTGGTTACCACTGGTGACTTGCACACCGTAATGATGTGACCAATCACAGTTGGCGCCAAAAGTTATTGTAGTGAACGAGCTGTGCGAAAATAGACTGATAGAGACAATGAGAGAAAGAGAAGCTGAAGACTGCAATTAATCAAACGGCACTCGATTGTTCCACGGTTACATCGCTCTCCCTCTCTACATTCATCCATTGATTAGATTGCGTTGAAAATTTAAAAACAACAATAATAATAATGTCATTTCTTGTGGGTAATTAGGCGCGTGCGCCACATTGGTCCCTGTGTGCTGATGTGGCCCGAGTGCAATCATCAGTTCCGTCTGACCGTCAAGTCACACTTGTCTCCACTGGTAACCGCACTTCATCACCGCTGGTGGCAGTAGCATCACCATCATCATCATCATCATTGGGTGGTTGATGGTGTCAATGCGATATGCCCCATGTGCCACTGTGAGAGTGAGGGGAGAGAGAGAGAGAAGTTTCTCTCCTCTTTCTTCCTTGGTGTTCTAAGACTTGGATTGTTACATCAAGTCATTGTCGAGTTGGAAAGATCTAGACTGAAGGGAGGGGAGAGTGAGTGGATGAAAGATATGATAAATGACACCTCTGTTTCGTTGGAAGCCTTCTTTTCTATCTTTTTATACCCAATAATAAAGTTCCATTTCACCCTTGCAATTGGGGTTGTATTGATCTCTTTATGACTTTCTCTCACTCGATTCGCGATGGCAGCATATGGCGTGGAGTAGTGTTGCGCGTACCGTTTGAGTGTCGGAGCAGAAGTGGGCTCTCACACCTGTCCGCCCATCTCGCTGGTTATCTTATCACCATGATCGCATTGTTGTGAGCGGATTAGTAACGCACAAGCACATTGCTCACTGTGTCCCAAGATATGGCATGCATGTGCGCATGTCCGTTCCTCACTTTACTCTTACCATGGGCCCCGAATGTATTTCTGCATATTTCTCTTTCTCGCTCATATTTATTCATTGTATACTCACAAATGTGTCTTTGATTTGTCATTTTCTAAATTGTTGTTAATTGCAATTGCGATAATTAATCTAATTGTTTGTGCATTTTCAAATCTAACTCTGTCTCTTTCTGTGTTTCTCTTCTCTCTCTTCCTTTCCCCTTGTCAGTTTTCCTGCCGATCATCTGACGCAGAACTCGCGCTCTAGCAAGTTGAGCTTTGGAGGAGAGTTAGGGGGCAGAAAAAGAAGAAGAAGAAGCAACCAAGTCAACCTTGTGCCAGCCACTTGTGTTGAACGTCCATCACCATTAATAGATTTCCATCATCGTGTCGGTCTCTCTCTCCTTCTCTCTCTTGCCTCGTATGCTCTGCACTGATCGATCCTGAAGAACTCGATGCTAGTCAACAGAGGAAGCGGCATTATCGTTGAGTGGTTGGCGTCGAGTTAGTGGATCAACTAGAGAACCATGAGAGTGTGGTGGTGAGTGGTGACCGGTTTGAACCAAATGCGATCGCCACCACTGGCCGAGAAGATCCATTCCCACCGAATGTGGCGGGCAAGTGATGATGGCCTTCCACTTGGATCATCACTCCGTCCGTTCTTTCACCGTACACACTTCGCCACACGCGTCACGTGAGTTTCACTGGTTTTTTAATCTGAGGAGGGTACACACTGTTAAATAGGGCTCTCAGGAAAAACCAACCCAAAATAAACACATTTTCCGAAAGTATTTTTAAGTACATTTTCCGGGAATATTTCCCACTGAGATATTTCTCAAACAATGTGTACTGACAGTACTGCTGAGAGTTTAGCGAACCAATCTCTGTGCACCTAGTGATTGTTGACTCATCATTGATTTTCGAATTTCAATTTTTAACAGTTAAATGAGATTAAAAATAGCTTTATTTTAGTTAGTTCTTGGTGAAAACTTTTATTAAAGAGTGATGCCAAGTTTAACCGAAGAATTCTCTAATATTCATTATGTCATTCGAAAGTTTAGAATATGCAGAATCGAATTTGGGAGCTGCCAAATAAACTTAACTGTCCCGAATTTAATTCTAAAGCTCTGGTTTTTTAGCAAAACTGTGGTGTAAAAACATTCAAAACAATGGAGATTTGCCAAAAAACTAATTGAATTAGAATTAGTTTTTTTGTACTCAGCCACAAAAGCCAGTTTATTTCTTGGTCTACATTATGCCCTCATACTTACCGAGAGTGAGTGTAGAAATCATCAAAGGACTGTGAAAGGTACACGAGAAATGGGGCGGAG
>WURS02348355.1:0-17756 GCA_011762765.2 Rhinocypha anisoptera
GGGTTTCGGAGGTGTGCGTTTGGGGTTTCGGTCGCCTAGTGCTTGAGTATTCTGTCCGGTTGTGTGGGTCGGGTTCGGGGGTGCGGCGCGTGGTGTTTGGTAATTATGAAACTTGCGAATGGCGCGCAAAAAACGACCCCAATGCCCCGTCGAGCAGCTAGAGCGCGATATAAAGTCGCTCGTGCCCCCTTCTCTCCTTCCCTCTCTCTCTCACTCTCTTTTTTTTTTAACTGTCCACTTCAAAGAGCTGCATACTAATTTCTCCCGGAGTGACGCAACACCTGTGATCGTTGAGCGGTGTGCCGATCTAACGAGATTACCTCCTTCTGTAAGAATGGCGACAAATAAAGTGCGCGAGAGGGAAAAAAATAAATCACCCGACGAGAGCTTTAAATTCGAGCGTCGTGGAAACGGACGGCACGCACGAAGAAAGAGAGTTTCTAACCTTTAACCGGAATGGATTTAGGTGACAAGATTCCCACGAAACCAAAAAGGCGGTCGATCCGTTTGGTATGCAAACAAAAAGGTCAGTTATTCATGTTTCACGTCCCGCAGTTATGCATTCCAAATTATTTTCTTAGCTGATTATTGATTGCGTAGTCGGATTCAGAAAATATTAAGGCATCCGAGGATGATACAAAAAAATCAGACAAATGTTTAAGCTTGTGATACACGGTCGTCTTACTCGTTGTGCCCGAATATAATATGGAAATTCGTTCCACTTATGGCTGAAAAACCAGTAGGAGAATGATGACGACACTTTTCAAATTTACGGGACGACCCGAAATGAAACCATTGGTGAAAATATAAAAAAGTAGCCTCATGAACACGTGCCATTCGATTCCATTGATACAAAGGCTCATATAAAAGTTAAGGGCGGATCCGTGCGACATGAGACTCGTAAACTGTGACTCAAAGATCATATAAAAACCGGTAAAGCTATGTGATGACATTTAATATGTGCGATACCACCAGCAGTAGCATGAGAATGTTCAAGTTGAGGTAATATCCGAAAATGGACTTCATTCCTGTCTCCCCTTCACGTAATCTCATAGTAAAGTTCTGCTGCCTCGATGTTTAAGAATCTTTTACTTCAATTTCATCACAAAAGAGAGCTGGAGGAAGGTGATCATTACAATTCTCACAGTCTTCCTTGCTTTGATTCAGTGACCTATTATTACCACTTTAAAAATCCCTCAGCATCTTTCTGCTTCTTATCTTACATTCTTTATGTAACTTAAAGGTTCTCGTTTAGTGTTGTGCAAATTTTAGTATCGGTAAATATAATGACATAAGTTATAATATTACGATATTAAGTAAGTAAATTCCATATGCTCGCCTAGCCAAGAGTAGGTGTATTTAATGCGCGTGAGTAAACATCAGGGTACGTTTGTCTTAATCATTATTTGCACTTCGGGGTATCTGTTCCTCCGTTTCTGCCATTAGAGCTCACATCAATTGTTTCTAAGGGTCCGGACTTGTTCAATTTTTTTACTGTAACATATTATTTCTAGCTATTTCAAAAGGGAATAAAATGGTCAATACACCTTAATATAAATTTAGAAGTAAAAGAAAATATTCTAATGTATCACGGTGAAATTATTATATATATATATATACTCGCGGAAAACTCAGATGAGAACAAACATACATTGAACACAGAACAATGAATCACAGACACAAACAAATAAAAGACGGAACACACATAGTCAAAATTTCGAGCAACAGCTAACAGCTCGTCGTCGTGAAGCAGTAAGATACGAGTGCTACGTCTTTTATTTGTTTATGTCTGTGTTTCATTGTTCTGTGTTCGTTCAACGTATATATGTATACTTACTCTTGATCATTAAACACGTTTAATAAGAGCTTTATAACTTTGCAAAATTTTAAGAAAACATTTATGGAAAAGCTGAATTTTATTAAGTATTTTCTATGGATATTTGTTACGATATGATATGATAAACTGGTGTTACCATGATTCTAGGTAATATATATATGCGAGAAATATCGTAATTTGTATATTAAATAATAATAAAAATACTGCATTAACCATTATTTAAAATTAAATATGGAAAAAAAATCAGAATTAAATATAGGAAACTTATTCTGCTCGATCCTAGCAATGATACGAATGTTGGAATTAATTGACAAATATTAAGCTTCACTTTTTCTACGAGGAATGTAGTTAAAATACGTAAGGCTAACATATTGGTTACCATCCGTTTTGACTGTTTGCGGATTATATCACGTAGAGAAGAACGCCCTATTAGCTGTTTGCGATAGAGAAACTGTAAATGAGAAAAATAAATAGTCAACCTCTAAAATGAATTGGTTGAAGAAACCACGCCAAAGAAAATGAAGCTTCCTAACAATGTCAGTCCACTACTTACGATATATGACAATAGCGCGCTTTATCCACCGAAGCTACAGTTCCCTACACTCCCCGACTCTTGGCCCCTAGGACGTTTCTCTCAATGGAAAGCGGAATTCCATTGCTTCGCTCACACACAAAAGATTCACGGGGGCAGTTTGACTTGAGTATGCCTTCGCGTGGGCGTTGCGTTTACCTTTGAAGTTTTTGCCGGGACATGACTGCACCAAGCCCCCGAAGGACCTCGGCGGTTACAGACCGAAAGTGTTTGAGGAGTGAGAGAGGGAGAGATAGAGAGATAAAGACCAGATTCCTCCAAAGATATGCGCTCTTTTCAGCCTCCCGCCTTCTCTTCCGCCTCTGCTGTTTATTTTTCTCAAGAGAGAAAGGAGGATGAGACACACTACTACTGTTGTCCGACGAAGAAAAGGTATTTTCAATCTCCTTTAAACGCCACCGCATTTTTCAAAACACTTTCTCATGAGCCGTCACATCAGCTTCGACACCTTGGGTAAAAAGTGATGCACCAAATTACGAGAGGAGTGCCGTCGAGACGGAACAAAGGACGTGAATAGCGAGACGGGGGAGTGGATCTGATTGAAAATGGGGTACCCATATATTTCATGGGCGTGGGTGGTCATCAATCAATCACTGGGTAGTAAATGAGAGTGTCTCCTCCTATTAATAAGCTCTGAGATCACCCATTTCATCATTTACTGCAGATATGAATACCTGCTATTTAAATACTATCTACAATAAATTAATAATTACTAGATTTAAATTAACTAAATAGGCAAAAGTTTTAACCGATATAGTAATAAAGTGTTTCTTTCTTAAATGAAATGGGAAATTGCAAATTTCCATGTTATAATTTAAGTTATTAGCGTATTTTTCTGTTATAATTTCTGTTTATAATTCTGCTATTAACCCTGTCATGTCGCAAGAGCGGTTTCCGCCCTCATTCACCCTATTGTTACGGAACTCAATAAAACACGAAAAGAAGACGAGAGAAAATATAGTTTAAAATTTAAAATAAAGATTTTAAACAAAGAGCTGATGAATATTTTATATGAATTAAATTAAATTTATCACGTTTTATATTTAGCACTTGAGTCGAGATGAAAAACGGTAAATGCACACGAAACTAGCCCGGACAAATATTTCACTGCGAGGTTTGAGTAATTTATTACGAGAAGTGACGGAGAAAAATGGTTCATATGCCAAATTTCGTCTTACGTGAAATGAATTCGACATAGACTAGGAATCCGAGGAATGTAATTACCCTCGTCATTAACTTATAACGGCGAACGACGGAATATGTAGGTACTAAAGCCAATGATGCAAATTAAAATTACGTAATTTCCATAACACATATTTCAAGGTAATCGTTTGCACAGCATAGGTTACTTAGTCAAGTTAGTTATCCGTCCGCAGTGCACCAATCTGATCATGCGTTATACAACTAAATTCAATTTAATAATTGCATCCTGTTCAATGATTTCCTTTGTAAATCATTTCTATTACTTGGTTACCCGACTATCGAAAAATCTCAATGGAAAACCCAAATTACAATGTAATTTATTATAAACAAATACTGATTATTTGTTGTTAGTGGAAAAATTATCACTGCCTGTTTGTTGATAACTGAAATCTCTAACGTAATTAGTCTTAATTTTCTACCCTACTCACGGAAATGTATCGGATGAAGGCTATTCTACGATGCATCGAATGATAACCGGGACCAAGCAAAAATACAGTGAAGTTATTTTAATAGCCAGGGACAAAATCCTCTTCACACCGACCTAAAGAAAATTTCACCTTTTCCCACCACTGCCCTCTCTAAAGAATTCAATTTATTTCTCAAACAATAACGACGCACAGGAGAATCACTTAATACAGGTGGAAATTCATCACCGTTCCAATTCGCGTCATGGAAAGAATCACTTTCTCATTGAGCCGCCTGTAATAACCAAGGCTGACTAAGATTAGACAATACATAATAATTCTTCGGAACGAAACAATTTTACATGATAAATGAGTTAAAACAAAAATGTGACAGGGGGAAAACTGGCCTTCTCTCAGTGTAATCTACCCCCGGCAATCTGTTACCCCGAATTCCTTTCCTGTTTAAAGACCAACCGTGACCTCACCTCTGAAAACTTCGTTTTGGGTCGGGTTGGGCTCTCGAACTATAAGTGCTTGGTGGCGATGCAGCCTATTATGCATGCCGTACGAGAGAAGTCTTTGCATTCGAGAAGTGCCGGCGATTCCGACGGCGTAATTTGCATCCAGAGTGGTTTTTTTCATATGATACCTGCCATTAGAAAACTCCTCTACACATCGAAACTGTCGAAAGTCCTGAGAGTGAGACAAAGGCATAAGGTACGTAAACACGCAACAACCCACACAGAAGCTGTTTGTTGTTAACCGGATGGAGATTCAAACCAGAGATAATGCGCGAGTAAAAGTACGCGATTTAAAAAAAAATGATAAGGCACCCTGCAATCATAACGGCACTTTCACGCGAAATTTTGATTTATTTCGTAACGAATCGTGAATTTTTTTTACGAGAGTCATTACAGTCGAAGGGAACCGCACCCCTCAACGGCTCAGTGCGCCTAAACGCCTCGGAAGCGAATTACTCACTCGGTCCGAAGCGATGGGATTAATACTATGGTAATGATTACCGAATCTATTTGCGAAAAACCTTGGCCTTTGGCGCCATGGATAATATTTGGAACTTATTATCACTCCTTATTGAGGTGAAATATTTTTGTCGTGGCATCACGAAATGTGAAATTTTGACGGGCAGCGGATTAATTGGTTGCCATGTAACGTGTCCTTCAAGGCAGTCAAAAGGCGGACGAAGCCACCCAACTGCTAACTCACATCAGAAGAGGAGAAATGGTGGGGGTATTTAATTAATAGGACCGTACTATGGGTTGGTGTCGTTAAGAAAAAGGGTTAATGGTGCCTCAAGGTCCCAAGTAATGCCAAAGCGACTGATAAAGCGGTTACCTAAATGTCTTACTATATATATGCACAAGAAATGAACGCAGAAAGGTATCAACAAAAATCCTAATAATAATAATATTACACTGTGGAAGAGTGCTACATCTTTCTTTTATTTATGTTTTCCTTCCAATACATATATCCTGAATCAGTAATAAAAATCCTAATGTATACGGTAGGTCTCATCAGGATAGGGCTTCGGCTAGAAAAAAATCGACACGTGAGCCAATTACACAATCTTTTACCTGTTTCATTAAGCCAGAGACCTAATTACGTGTTAATTTGTATTCTCTTAAGACACTGAAGATACACTGAAACTGTTAGAGTTGTCATTTGTTTCATTTGGTTCAATTTTAAAACTTTTATACTAGGATGACACCGAATTCATAAAATTTATGAAATAGTATGTGATCTTGAGAAATGGTAGCAAGGACCAATCCACGTCTAATTTTTCGTAACAGAAGCCTTGTGCCCATTAATAAGGAAAATGAAGATATTATCATTTTTTTCGAATACTGGGAAAATAATTTCTCCTCACAAAATGCGAATTGAATTTAACAAATACTTGTAAATATCGATCTCATAGCATGCGAGGCGTAAACAACCACTGCCAAAGGAATAAATACGATTATATAATATTATACAAATATGAATAAATATATATTTTACAAATTTTCACCCTGAGTTAAAAACTTTCAACAAAATTCTCGACTGCGATACTCCTGCACGCTATATTCTGCTCGACTGCGATATATTCTTCTCCTGCACGCTTTAAAATGTGCATGCATATTTACTAGCAAAATAAGGCCTAATATTCATCAGTTGCAGTCATAACTCTACTGGATACGAAAATTACGCCATATTCACTTCTTTGAGGAAACCGAAGAGTAGTGACTTATGGTGACTGGTTTTTGCGGCAAACTTTAAATCCCATAAATTGGTTAAATTCTCGCGGCGGTATGATGTAAAAGCGGGATCGCTGATGCTTTGAAAGTCCCCACGGATACGTTGCATTAAGTACGTTGGCCACCATATGTGATTGCGAGGAATGGACTCCGAAGCCCAACGGGGAAATTACCTTAAACGAACGACGATAATTATCATTCGTTGAACGGGACAAGCGGTGTTTTTCCATCATGAGCGAAAGTGTAAACATTGAAAACTAGCGGCCGGGCACCATCAAGATTGAGAGCGTGGGATTGGGAGGGAGATCCGACCTTTGTCAATTGGAAGATGGAATTCACACACGAGTATCTGCGTAGGAAATAAATGATGAAGGAGTAGAAGCCAAATAATTCTGCATCAGGAACTTTTTGCTACTTGAGGGTTATATGGGTGTAATATTAGGATGTTTGTATTAATGAACGCAAAAAAAATCTTCATTTTAACTTAAAAAATGAAACGAATAACGTATAGCGTTCAATTTTATTATATTCATTAAGAAGTGTAGAAGCTGCGACTTTTCAAACCTTTATATAGGGTATAGTTAAGTTTCTGGCATACATCACTATTTTAGTTAATTTCCTACACGTAATTAATTATAATGATTCATTAACTTCTATACTCATTACGTGTCTGCTCATCGACATTAATTTCGCTCCCTTTTCATTTATATATATTCAGATATATTATGTCCCATAGTACGTCTGGCATTAATTTTGGAATTGGAATCCATGAAAGCCATTGAGTAATACTGTCCTTTAGAACTATAAAAAGCTTCTCTCCGATATTTTTTATGTTCTAAAGAAGCTCTTCAACAATGAATTGCATTCTCTAATCCTTTCAAATAATCTACATATAAAGCAGGTTTGACAATATAGTAAGTTAGCATGAGAAAGGATTTTAAATAACCTTTACCGACGAAAATAAGAATGAGCTTTCGTTGATATAAATCAGAGATGTTACGCCATGGTAATGAGTACGTTAAAGTAACTCGGCAATACGTAAGTCGTCAGATTCTTTAACTGATTTTACTGTTGATGGCTACTATGATATTACTGATGACCGACGACGCATTATGGCATAAAATTATGCAATCTGGCAATCTGTTACTTGATGTTTTGTATTGAGGTGTATTAAGGTCACGCCTCTCTCATTTCCATCCCAAAATTTCTTTAAAGGAAAGTGGCAGCGGACAACAAAGATAAATGTACGTAATATAATCAAATATTTGAATCACATTATGAACAATAAAATCGAATCATTGCATAAGTGTGAAATAAGTCTCCATTCGGAGGCGGAATTGAATTAAAAGTATAGATGTAATTTAGATGTGAATGTTGGATAAAATTCCTTAGGTAAAATCAATGAAGAAACGAGAGCTAATATACGTTCATTCGTTGGGTACCACTCAAAACTTTAGGTTACTGCATTCAGCGTGAGGGTAAGAAACGAAAAAAATATATATCCAAAAAATACTCTTAACTGAACGACACAACTGCTAGCAAGAAGAGAAAAAAGAGAGATACGGTAATGTGGAAGTAACAAATACAAATTAAGTAAACGAGGTGACTCACAATTGTAATAAGACAAACGAATCACATGTGGAATCAAATTTGCACACAAAACCTGTTCTCACAACGCCTCTAAATAAATTTCCTAGTTTTTAAGCCTTATAGGTTTCCATCAGTCTTACAGTCAATGCGTAAAAGTACGTTGAGATTTTAGGAGAGGAGCTCCCGTTTGGATCTTGCATATTGCGACGGCATTTGTAGTTGTTTTCATACATGTTTGCATGCATGCATTGTCCCGCATGTTGTGGATGATGTTCTACTATTTTATTTTGTATGCGGGTTACTTCATTCTGAGTTCAATGTGTCTCTTAACATTTGCATTCGATGGTGGCTCACCCCCTGCCACACGCCATTGCGGCGGCTTTCAGGGTAATGCTTAGAAGTAGAAGTACACTTCATTTACTCCCACCTACTCACTCCCCAAAACAACGACGGTATGGACAACATTTTGGTTTAGCAACAGAGGAAGACAGAGATGTAATTGCACGAACCAAAGGTGAAAAGTGAGAACATTGGCCTATGAAGACATCCCAGAAACAGACCAGATGAACGGAACAATAAGATGCACAGAGGGATGTCTTTATGAAGAAATAAGAGAGAATAGCAGAGAGACATAGAAAAAAAGTCGAAAGCGGCAGTAAACCATCTCGGATTTCTAAAAACTGACGAGGAAACACATTAATAGAAAAAAGCAATAAGGGAGAGGGAGGAAAGATCGAAAAGCCATGCCGTTTCAAAGGAGAGAGAAATCGTGAATGTACGGAAATTGTCCCGAGTGGGTGACTCCGACCTCTCCTGGAACAGACCCCGGACCCAAGTGAGGGAACTTGCGAATCTTCTTGACTCTTCATTTTAACAAGCCAGCTGAAGGGAGTATCATTGCCAGGGCAGTCGAACGGGTGACATTTGTGACGATGGTCAATACACGACTGGCCACCCTTTCCCCTTTCGGTCATCGCCGCAGGAGGCGGCGGGAAGTCAAAAAGTCAGGCGATCCACAGCCGTTTGTCTGTTCGTCTGCCGGTGAAAGCTCATGTGCAATACGCACGACTTTAGATTCCTCGGCTCGGAAAATATTTCCGTTTTTTTTGTCTCGTTCAGGAAAAACAAGTTTCGTAACTTCTTTTCTGCAGTTCCTGTAGCGGGGGTGACGCGGTGGCATTCTTATCTATTTCTAGCGTTCAATAACAGGGTAAGATTCATATAATGGAGAAAACATTCAACGTTGGAAAGAGGAGGTGTACACCAAGCCTACGAATTTTTCACGCATTTACATGTTCACTACACGTATCTTTTTCGTCTAAGTGCATTAATATTAAAGGACACTGAATGTAACTGCAGTACACTTCAAAGCGTTTGGAACATTTTGGGATCTGAGAAGACTGCGTTTGTTGACCATCATCCACACTTCTACGACAAATATGACATCCGTTGGGATTTGTACCTCTGGAATTTAGCAGAAATTCTAGAATCCACTGTGAAAATTGTCGAATAATGTGATACGCAGCCGCTAGAACATTTCCCCTTAGTTTCTCCCTCCGCTGGTATTTTGAGCAAAGAGACACAAAATCTCTGGCCATGATGACGGAATTAGGCATAAAGATATAGGAAGTTGTGTGAAGGCGAGACCAGGGAAAGGTGAAAATTCGACCTGCTTTGCAGAGGTCTCGAGCATTTATTTTCCAAAGTTTTCAATCCGCCTATACGAGTATAAGGTGTGGGAGATGACATCATTGTGGAGAGAAGGCCTGAGATGCTTTCCAAATCGCATGCAAAACAAAAAAAAAACTGCAACCATATCGATGGTTTGATATTGTAATGAATATTCATTGACAAAATTTCAGTTATATTTTCAAGTTTCATTTTCGTCATTATAAAAACGAAACATTAAATTTGGAGATGAAAACGACAATTAAAAAAAAACTTGAAATTCAGAAATGTATACTTTTCAATCAGGTAACAAGAAGTTTCAGTTTCGGCACCTTCTGTAATGTTAAAATCATGAAATTACTTTTTTTACATTTAAAGGATTTAATCGAATTAAAAAATAATTAAGTTAAGGTATCGTACGGCTAAAGACTATGTGGGCAGTTAATCGACATGAAAAAAGTATTGCGTGATCTTATTTTCATGTATTCGTGTCCCTAGGAGAGAATGGCATATTTTATTACGTAACAAGTTTTTTTTACGAACACCGTTCGAGAATGCATATTTACCTGAAGGATATATCGTTAAAATACAGAAAATAAAAGTGGCTCACAACGCAACGTGCGGCAGAATATTTTGCCTACTTGTAACTCAATGTGGATGGAGGAAAATGTTGAAGAGATTGTGATAAATACGGAAAATATTTACGGTTCATGTCATCTGAAGCTCAGTTGTTAACTCCCAAGAAAGAAAACGAAACCTGTTGTGAGATGTGGGCGGGAAAGGGGATTATGGAAAAAGGACTTGTTGAAAGTGGGCAGCGATGGGAATGAATGGAAATTCTTATTCTCAAACCGACAAAAAAATTTAATTTTCCCAGGAAAAAATAAATTATATAAATCTTTCTCATAAAAAATATAACAATCAGACAAACAAAAACCAGATGACATAAATGAATACAGACAGAGTGAAAACAATCAGTTTCTTGTACTATGGAGCTATTAATTTGATGTTTTGGTTTCTAATAATCTCCTCAAAAATGATCACCATCCATAGACATGGACTGATTAAGGACATAAAAGAAAATATTTGTAGCACATGTTACGTTCAAAATTGTATTTATGAATCACAAAACTCATCTTATAATTGGTCAACGGATTACTGAAGCATTTAAGTTTAATAACAACGACGTCCGTATTACTGGATATGATTATGGCGATTAAAAAATATTTAAGGATGTAATTGGCAGCAGAAAACCAATTTCCATTTTATTGATATATGAATAGAAAGTGGGATTTATTGCAGATTCTCGAAGACGATGGAGTTTTCCCAAGTGATTCCTAAGGTGGGAGTGTATAACGCAAATATTTATCATCCCCATTGAAGAAGTGAATTCAAAGGAGTTCAGTGTGAAAAAATCCTTTTTCATCGACAGTGAGAACGTGTAGGATGTTACTGCGTCATTAACATGTACTTAGACAGCAGTGTCTTTTCACTTCGTTTTAATACCGGCGCCCTCCACTGTTCCGTCGAAAATAACAAACTTCAGAGGCATTCCTTCCTAGGCTCCAGACGCTGAAAACAGGAGAAAGCTCTCCGTAATTTGTTGCATCCGGCTTCACTCGTCCACTGAGAAACATTTGCGTCTCTCTTTTTGGTTTCTAGGACCGCTGAATATTTAGAAACGGCAAGAACCACATCAAATGAACGCCATTCCACCAACATTATTTCACAACTCCAGACAGAATACAAATTCCTCGATCAATGTACGTTATCTAAAGCTGGCCTAACGATTAGATATATGCTTCGAACGGATCATATAAACTACTATTGCACAACGTATGATCTTCTCCAAAGTTAAAAATTCTCAATTTAAAATAAATCTTTTTTATAATGTTAAGAATAGACATCTAAATGATTTATAAATCAGCTTAAAATTGTTCTCTTCACTGTCACAACATTGAAAAATTCCCTTTTTTCCGTATGATTTTAATAAAAAGGTTTAATTTAAGTTTTAAAGTCAAAACTGTATCTCAGTATAGTTTTAATTTACTTAATTTAAGAATTTTAGTACTGCGGATTTCTACAACATAATTCTATTACTATACTTTTTCTCCTTCTTTGTCATAGTATATCATTTATATTAGTATTCCCAAAGCTCTGTCCAACCTGTCTCCAAATTTAATATATGGTCCAATAAATTCTAAGATCCTCCTAAAATCTTTAGTTTTCAAGTTTCTATTGGGATTTTCCATATTTGTTTCTGTCGTAATTTAAAATAAAATGTTTAATTTGCCAAATTAATCCTACAGGCACCCTAAATTTGCGTCTAAAATACTGTTAGAATACTGAATATTTTCAAATGCTTTAGTTCATGCATTTCTTTATTCAAGTAAATAATTTGTCTTCCTATTCGATGAGAACCTTATTAATTTCTTTTTATCATGATATATTTCATCTGTTTCTTACGTTTTTCTTTCTTTCGAATTTTTTACGCACTTGGGTTTCCACCATCATTCCCTCAAATCCCCCGTCATCCACAAGTCCTACGTGATGTTTTGATAATCGTCCACCAGATGGAAGAGGGATTATAATAAAAAAAGAGTACTCCACAATAATTTCTCCGTGACAGGACGTAGTCTTCTCTCGACCGCACGTTTTACGCTGACCACGACTTGGTTAAAAAGGGTTTCCAACATACCATTTTCGAAAAACCGCCTCCACACGCCTCTTTCGTGGAAATGAGCACCCACGAGCAAATCATCCTTCCGTTGCCAAGTTTGAACCTGGAACGAACCCGTAAAATATAGTGCTTGCAGTGGTGGAGCAGATGCGTGAATGAAATTAGCGATTGGAACTCGTTTAGATCTTCGCGTGCGTTAAAATCTCCACTTTCTCGTGACAAATGCGTCTTCCTTCTCCCCGGCCTCGCTTTTAATCCCACTTGCACGTCTTGCTGCCTCTCCACGAAGCGGCAGCGTGCCCGACAGCATTCCACTCTTCTTAGTGTGTGTGCATATCGATCTCTAACGCGGGCGCCTCCGCCGATCCCATCCCGCTCGTGAGTCGGGTGACAAGAGGCTGAACCTGCACACCCCACGCGAGCGTCGACGCAGAAATTTCCCGCGATTGAGATAGGAAAAATATGGGACGCTCTCTAAACCGAACGTGGGAGATAAAGGGACCACATTCCACACGAGTGCGAGGTCAGGAGCGCGATCGACCAATACGTAGGTGTTCGGAAGAGATGATGACCCGTCGACTTGCGTGGTTGCTAGACGATCTCTCCGTCCTGTTTCCTCTCGTGCAAAATGAACTGCGATAATTTCGAACGTTTTAAGAGGCACTCGTATCAAATCGTACACAGGAAATAAGTGTGGACGTGGTGAGTGAGTACCTTAGGAAAAGGGATTCCGATTGGCTTCATTTTCGCGCATGTCCAGTGTGTGCACATTACCACCAATCAAAAAGCAGCATCTTCTCTCTGAGGATCGGAGATATTGTATCCAATTGCACAACCCGTGCAGTACATGGTACCGACAAGAGTATAAACGGCTTGGGAGGATTGTAAAAGGGCCTTTAAGTGTCGTTATTATTCTTTTAATCAATGTCACCCAGGCGACATTTTACGACCGACACACTGAATGGTGTCCTAACGTCGTATTGCTTTCTTACGGAAACTTAAAGTAGAACCGGAACACCTATAAAAAAAATCAACGTGGCTAAGATTCTTATCAAGGCCATATTTGTGTGAACCTGTATGTATTCAGTTCAATGTCTCCCGCATATTAACAGTTCTATTAAACCTGACCTAAAACTCTCGACAGATGTGTATTAAGTATAAAATACAGCCGAAAGCAGTATTAAGCTATAGTTTTAGACATCGATTGTGAACTATGATAATATTTTTAAAATCTTGATTCTAACGAAATGCGTGAGTCAATGAGTAAAACTCCACTGAGATTCACTCAAATAATTTTTTCTTAACTTTTGTTTTGCGAAATATAAGCGAAAGAGCTTTCTGCGATTATTAAAAGTAAATAACATTTATTGACGATGCATCTATATTAATCTATAGGTTTTTTACTTGTAAAGAAAATTGATTGTTACCCATTTTTATGAAGTAAGAACAAGAAAAATTATATATCGGGTTGTTAAATAATTAAATACAGCCTCAATCCCAGACAATTAAGGAAAACTGTTTTGTCAAGTTGAATTTCAGCAGTTGAATTGTTATAATTTTATGAGGACCCAATTACTATTCCCACGGTTCACTTAGTTCAGCTCACGAAAAGTTGACAATACAGTGGAAAAGCGCGGTGAAACCATAAAAAAAACTTCTCTATCAACGCTTGGTTTCCTAGAGTGGTAGATACCCATTTTCTAGAACATTGTACGGTTATGCAAGAACTAGAAGAAAAGCTCTAGTCTAGGTCTAGTCCTTGACCTAACAAGACTTGATTTTTGTCAGAGATAAATTTTTCAAGGCAATTTGACCTCGCCGACACCTTTAATGGGACGCTTTTCCTTCAAAATGGCCTCAAATAAGTTTTGGTTTATATCACTATCTTCCCTTTTATTTGATGGATAAAATATTTGAGTGTTCATTGTAAAATCTAAAGTTAACACTGTAAATATAAATATGTATATATAGGCTTTTATGATAATAATATAACTAGGTAGAAATTAAAACTTCTAGACTAACAGTGAAAGAGTGGAAAGGAAGCCTATCTTTGGTATTATGGTCCAAGGGGTGAGATAAGACGGAAAGAGTGGGAAAAAACACTCCTTACTGAGCAACGGTTGCGGCGGCTTACTAAAGTAATAATATAATGATGAAACCTACAGATTAGTTTCTTTCCTGCGATATATCTAAACTATCCACAAATAGTAACGGAACAAATTACCACCCATGTTAATTATCTTCTTCGAAACTGCCATTAAAAGATTCAATATGCTATATTAAAAATATTCATATCTGTTTCTCATGCCGGCTTTATAATTTTTCATTTGTGGAACTTAATTTGCGAGATGAAGGGTTAGATTCTATGAAAATGTAAATTCACAATTCAGTCCAAGTTATTACGAGAGGATATTTCCCGGGGCGAGTTTATTATGACATAAGTGAATGAATAAAATTCGTTTTTAGTTAGCACACATTTTAAGGGACTTTTTTATATTTTTTCTTTCATTTCCGCAAATTGTGGACCCCAGGTAATAAATGACAACTTTGACAGCTGTGTCGAATTTTAGTTTTATTACCTCGGGGATAAAGGAGCGAGATTGATGATGATTTTGAAAAAAAGCCCCGTCATTTTGGGATTATTAATTAAACCTTTCCAGGGCATTTTTCGTCTGACGTGGGGCCGACGGCTAGATATAAATGAGAAAGCGGAACAATCTTAGGCTTTCGATTATATCCACCAGACTAGATCTTCTACTGCGGTTTATCAGAGCATCGGCGAGCGCATTGCTCGCTCATAGACCCGCCATTTGGCCATCCCTTATTTCGAGACCCATTACTCTCAACGTCGGATTTTGCAGGTGTCGTGGGCGACATTGCACCACACCCACAACATCTCTACCCTCATTCTCCCTCTCTCTCCCCCCCCTCTCTCTCTACCTCTATCGTTCACTTATTCGTGGCGTAATCTGCCTACCGTTCGAGCGGCGCGGTCTTTTCCGAGTCCGCGAGATAAATCTCCACCGACGCCTTCCCGGAACACGCCCCACAACATTCGGTCAGCTGGCGAAAGCGAGCATTTTGTCGAGATCCCATTTCTCTGAACAGGTAAAGTTCTTCCCCGATCGGAGCTATTTGGTCGGATAACCATGGAGTGGATTAAAATGAAGTTTTGGAAATGTGATGATTAAAATGACTACGTGAGTCATAATACTATAACTCATAATATACTATAATAACCTATATAGTTGTGCGTACATGATATAAGTTACAACGAATGGAAGTTATAAATTTATATACGTAGTAAGTCATTCTGTTCATTCTCGTTTGGAAAAGATAAAAAAGAAATACTATGATAAAACAAAATTTTAAAGAAATGCAAAAATAGCCCTTACACGAGACGTGATAATTTCATCTGAACGCATAGTGTTTAATTAATTAATTTATTTAACATACATATTATCAATCCACAAAGTTTTGAAATAATAAGGGAATTACCATCGCGTATTGAATTGCGGACCCCAGTACGCTAGACGCCCTTTAGAATAACCCAGTCATCGGAAAGTCAGAATATTTTTATAAATAATGCAGCAATCACGGGGTTCAGTTCAAATGCACCTGCATGTTCGATTATGACACTTTATTTTATAAATAGTGTTGGATTAGTGAGGTTTGATCATCCAGTCTAACGGTTTCTAAATTTCTAAATGTTTCTAAATTTCCGTTTCTTAAAATACGTTCATTTATCAGCATTCCATCGTTCTTCGCAAAAGGTTTGGTTGTGATTGAAAAATATTTACTCTAATACTGTTTTGAGCTTGTTCTTAAAGTGACTCTAAAAAGAAAATATGTTCACCACAAATCATTTGTGAATCATCGTTTCCTGAACGTGGCTGAAAATAAAATACTCTCACGGTGGTTCATTTATGAATCATTGTTTCTTCAACAAACACTCTTGGTGCTGAATCGAAACCGTAACACGCGGCGAGAAACTTATTCAGCCGATCCGCTTAGAAGTCCTCTGGGCTTTCACTCTAGGCGAAGAAAAGGAAAAGCCAGACTGCATTCCGTTTGCCGTAAAACAATGATCGAGTCCTGTACGATTTTATCGATCCAATATAATTTACGTAATCAATTAGAAACTGCAAAAACGAATTATAACCTGCTGAGGTAAAATTAAGCCACGGATTCCGAATTATCCGTGGGTGAAACAGAAACATTAATTTCACGAGTAATCGCTTAAAAAATTTCACGAAAAACTGTGGAATAGCTTTTTTAATACCTGATGTAGAGTTCTTATTCTTGCATTAAAACTTGTAGTTGGAAACAAATAAAGTAGTAATGGGCCTTAAAATGCGTTCTCTTTTTATTTTATAAGTACTTCTCCATCGAGCATAGAAGTATTTGTCAATTAAATTATGCTACCAATGTTTCAGTTCATGATCTCAATGAATCAGATGCATATTAACCCATATAATCACACGAAAAAATTTAATATTAAACGCAAGTAATACTTTAACAGGTGATATAAATGTTACTCATTGATTGCCAATCAATATCATACCGTGTCAAAATTCTCTCCCAACGGATAACCGACCCAATAGAGAGGAGTCTGGTCACCCTGGACAATACCATGTTGTCACCATCTTGATAAATACTACTCATGTCAATGAGGAAATAGCGCCGATATCCGCTCGGTTCCCACGACTTAAAATCTCCGAAAGAAAGTCGGCGGGGAAGGACCGTAAGGAAGCTAGAGAATGGTCGAAATGGGGAGGGGAAAACACGTTGTTTTTCCCATAAATTAGAAAATGATATGGACTAGGGAAATGAAATGAGGGGAAGAATAGGGGAGCCGTCGCAGCGCACAGATGAATAATACAGTCGCATGCACACACACACAAACAAACATGCTCACGAAATGATAAAAAAGCCTCGTAAAAGCACCGAAAGCGAAAAGCGAAAAAGAGAGCACGGGACACGCGCCGCCGTGATAAAAATCGCGTACTTCTCCGCGCCCCCTACATCCGCGTGGGTGGACCCCCATTCGGAATTTTCTCCTCGCATGAGCGCGCCGGAAAAGGTCTTTTCCAGCCACGAAGGAGAAATGTGGGGAGCTCCCCCTTTTACCGCCACCGTACTCCTCCTCCCTATCCCCCTTCCCCTCTCACGGTACCAATCCCTCCGCAACACACCCCCGCCGCACAAATCCTAAAATAAAAACAAAAAAAAACAAAAAGAAAGGCAGGGCGTGGATCTCTAAAAGTTCCCGACTTTTATAAATACGGAAGTGCACTCTTTTTTTTCCTTAGGGCTCACGGAAGACGAAGGAAGGACGTCGTGGGGAGGTGCAGCACGAGGTTAACTGGTGAAATGATGGATAACGGGAGAGGTAGAAGAATGCGGGCACCTTGGTGGATGGGGGTGGGAGGGGCGAGGGTGGCAAAGGGTTGAGTGGAACTGCTCTGTCGGTTGACATACCACCAAAACAACCATTTGCCCAAGACCTTTAAAAATTCGTGAAACCTGT
>WURS02348572.1:0-17751 GCA_011762765.2 Rhinocypha anisoptera
ACTCCGCGACGTCTGGTCCGGCAAAGGAAGTAGTTTGGCGGGTTGCGGTGGTCCGCGGGGCACTATCGTTACTGTATCGATATGTTATAGACATGTCATTTTGGATTTAAATCACCTGACTGAATCTTATGAACGGCTCCTAACCCTGACCAACTTATAACTTAGTTTCTCCTCTCTCATTTTTTTCCTATACCCTTTCCCCTCCCCAGTACTCTTCCCTGGAAGGGAATATTTATTCGTTATATTTTAGAAAACTGTTTCCCAAACTTTTTCGAGCCACTGCCCCCCTTAATTCCGTAAACCTGTGCACAAAAGACCCCCGATCGTAACTTCCTTGTTTCTTTTCGCCCACCCTAGACCAAAGCACCTCCCACCAAGGGGGCGGCAGCGCCCACTTTGGGAAACGCTCTTTTAGAACAATAAGACGATATTTTACCTGGCTCCATAAAACTTCATAGTTTGCTTAACTCCATTGACCTCATCCATCGTTCTATACATTGTCCTCCATAATTAATAGAAAAAATAAACGCTACTCCGGCGTTTAGTATTCCATTATAGCGCTCAAAAAGTGTTTACCTAAACCCTTAACTGGACATAGTACGATACCGTGTGCATTTATCCAAGTATTTCACTTGGTGTGGCATGTAATGTTCCACTTAAGAATTGAATTTTGTCCCATAATCTGGAACTGTCATTTACTAGTAGAGACGATGCTTAGGGAATGGCTTGTTTATGAAGCAAATAGTTTAGTGAGTAGTCTAAGGTTTTTGGCGACATCCGGTTTTTACTGCGATTTATTTTTTCACTTTTAATCCTCGTTTATGATATTTTTACTGACGACTCTGGGGTGAAAATTCGCGAGTTTCGGTTCTTGACGACTGGCGATTAGATTTCAAGTTCAAAAACCCTTCTAGGTTCATCCCTTAAACAAACGGAAACTTTGAAACACTTTAAAAACTTTTTACACATTACTGTAAAAAATGGCCATTGGAGGGATGACTCAATATTGCTCTTTTTATCATTTAAACAATCCTCCCTCGAATAAAATACACTGAGGAGGTCGTCACTCGGTGGAATTCCATAATGAAACAAAATGTAGGTGTTAACTTTGATTTATTACCACAGAGTATTATAAACACGACCGGTCTCGAACGATTATCGTCATCTGGTGACTGGATGATGACGATACCGTTCGATGTCAATCGAGACCGGTCGTGTTTAAAATATTCTGTGATAATAAATCAAAGTTGACACCTACGTTTTGTGTCAATTCTCCGTCGAATTAATGTTCTCCTTTCACGCATGCTTATCACCTAATTGCTCTACTTCTTTGCGTAATGTGTGACATTTTGTATGAACTGCAACGGGAAGATAATCATTAACAATTAATGAAGAAAGCGATGAAACTGCAGAATGCGGCATCAAATGAGTTACTGTAAGAGGGATAATCAGGGTCCAAACCAACTCATAATCCAAGTGGTTATGGGCATTTAAAATTTTACACGGTATACTACAGGGAAAGGAGGAGATACTATAATTGATTGAAAACATTTTTATCGAACTAAGTTATAGTAATTAATTATGAATATTTGTTAACAATATTTGTAAATGTCCTTTGATACGATAACAAACAGATTTTTAGCAATAAGATATTTTTTGTAAGTTCTCCATTTTTACGATTCATTTTTTAAGGAAGGGGGGAGGGCAGTTGTTCTCCCCTGACTAAGTAGTAGTAGTTTTGTTTATATGGTGGTTCAACGGTTATGGTCCTTTCGCACCTTTTTCAAAAAATAGAAAAAACCCTATTGGAAAACACAACACCCATGCTCTAGACGGGACTCGAACCCGAGAACTTTGGGTTAACCGGTGAGGGCGCTACCTCCAAGGCTAACCCGGCCGGCCCTGACTACGCCTATGGGGATGACCTGGATAGAGTAAGATGCGCTGATATCGACCAAGGTGTAGGAATTGCATTCTCTCGCTTGCTATTGACGAAACCTCTCCCTTTTTTACTTTATCACTTCTAACCTTGGTCACAAAGGAATCATTCTTTTATTAGAATATCGTCCGACGCACATAACAAGTCCATGGACGCCTACTTAATTCAGTCCAGTCTACTTTCATTATCTTTCGCTTATTTGTTATTTTTCATTGAAACGAAACCACAAATATAGGAATACCGATTAGACTTAATTATATTTTTCCTTGATTTATGAGTGACATGATTTTGAGTGATAATATGAAAGAGATGATTTATATAAATAGAAAACCTGAGTGACTCTTTATTTTATTATGAGGTTTTGCATGAACTGAATTCCTTTGATAATAGCAAATATTAGTCTAGAACCATCGATCCGTTTTTATATCCTCTCTCTTTTACGAAATGTGTTTTTTCTATGTTGCAGTCCTTTTCTGAAGTAGTAAGAACTGGGCTTCCTAACCAGAGGTCCAGTGGTGATACTCCCAGTGCAGGACTAGGATTGAATCAATTCCCTAGCTCAGCCAATGACAATATTTGGGCCAGTCCAACGGATGTCCAGTCTTCTTCAAGACCAAGGAATGAATATTCACAGCAGCCATGGACTAACAGGCATTCTTCTCAACAGAATGCACAGTACAATCATGCTGCATCATCACTCCCAAGTTCTAATCATGAGAAGCAAAATGACATCAGCAGCCAATGGAGTCAAACATTGCAGGCAACTCCAATTGGTCATCGACCTCCCAAAATCACTAATTCACAAGTTTCTTCCGGTTCACCATTGGTATACTCTCAAGCAAGAAATTCACAACACTCCCCATCCCAGCATTTGGTTCCACCAGTGAGTAACACTAGAGGGAATAGGGGAAAAGGAAGACAACCGCAATCAAACATCAATATTCCTGTTGTGTCAGCTGATCGAGGTCACTCACGCATGCCTCATGTCAACAGACAGGCACAGCAACATGGTCGTAGATATCACTACAACCATCCTGCATTTGACGAATTCCGTGGAGCATCATGGTGTCCAGGCTTCTGGGGAAGTCAAAACATCTCCCTAAACCCTTATTTCAATAATATGACCTACCAGCACCAGGTTTATCCTGGATATCCAGAAATTCCAGGATTCCCTATGGTTCCCATCATGCCTTACACATATCCATATTACCACAGTGGTCAAACTCAAAGCTATTTAACATGCCCCTTCCATGGATTCTTCACCCCTGATTATGCACATTACAATTATTTTGATGCATATCATCCATCAGATCTTCAGGGAGGCTATACACTAGCTTCAGAAACTCCACTGCAAGACACTCACAATTTGGAGTCAAATACTTTTTCATTTCAATTTTCCCCAACCGGCTTCCAACAGTATTCCGGCAGATCACAGGGAAATGACAATTCATCATTTACAGACAGTTATCAATCATTGGAAATAGTCCAACGTCCAATATCCAATGCTAATGGTTCTGGTATAACCTATTACACACACCCATCCCAAGAAACTACCAACAGACCAGAACATCAGATGAGGGACGTGGACTCAACTTCAGTCCCTCAGAGAGAAACCAGTAAGTATCAATTCATCATGTATGATCTGTGAATACCTCTCTTTTACATTATGCCAAATTTTCTGAACCAGTAGATTTGTTTATATTCTCTGTGGTCTATAGACTAGCATGTTCTAATGACTCCACTCAATACTGGCTAAAACAATATGACATGTGGCACTCAAAGAGCAATAAGAGACAAGTGTGTCCTGGTATTGACTATTTTTAGTCATTAATACATCATTTCTGCATTGATATTATTAATTGTTTTATGAACCTTAAGAAGGCATACTTTGTACTGCAAATGAGCACACTTTGTGTATTGTAAATGAAAATATTTGATGGCATTAGAATTAGTATGTTCAGAGTGACATTCAATTCAAGTCCTAATATAAATTACAGTAAACATAATGGTTGCTGGAGATTTTGCAAATTTGGATGGAGTCATTGCTTAACAAATATCATTGTACTCACAACATTTGAAGAAATCCATAGAAAGCAAGGACTTTAGAAAAAGAAGCAATCATGTACAGGGACTCTTAATATATACATCCTGACAAGTTTGTGAAGTGTATGGTATGGCTCTCAACGTATTATGCACATCATTGTAAAATAATAAATATATAGATCCTTGACATATTAACATGAATTTGGATGTGGAAAATATGTGGTTGGATATGACAGATATATAGGTGTGTCAACCATACAAAGTAGGAGTTGTGGTTATGGGGGAGGGGAGCAATGGGGAAGTATATATGTTTGTATATATATATATATATGTTTTAGGGGAGCAATGGGGAAGTAGAAAGAGTGTATGGTTATACTTTTTATAAGTATATAAGAAAACTCAAATGACATAAAGTACTTTCAGAATAATACTTCCAAATCAAAGAATTTTAATGTAATTTGACTAAAATATGAAGTTTGTCAGGTTTGTAGCATGCTGCTCCAAATATTGTTATTTGTACAAATTTACAGTTGTTGCTCATGGTTAAAGTTTATCTCCCATTGTCATAATCATACCTATTTAAAAATACTCTTCACTCTGTTTGATAGAAAAGTAAATCAGTTTACTAAAAAATATTCTTGATTAATTTGATTAATTGTTTGCCATGTAAATCTTTTGCAATTGAGAAAAATGAAACTTGGAATCTGTATTCCATTTCCTCTTGTTTTATCTTAGCCAAATGATGGAATGAAGGGCTTGTTATATTTGCTCAACTAGAATATACTGCAGGGTATTATGTTTACAATATCTTTCTTTAAACTGTATGCAAATCTCTATTTTTTTGCTTCATAAGTTTTCCTATAGAAAACTAAAAGATGAGGACAAAAACAAAAATGTTACTCACTAGAATGGTTGTATGTTTTGATGGGCATGGCATTAAATCTACATAATACCCTGAAAATCCACCACAAGTGAGCGTGGCAGGGGAGGCATTATCATCAGCAAGAGAGGTACTGACTTTAGAAGGAAAGGTGAGCGTGGAAGAGAGATGGGTAATCCAGGGGGAGTGGATTGAGTAGCAAGAGAGAGGAGAGCAGAGTGTTCACTGGGAAATATTCTTATTGGGCTTTTCAAACACTGTCAGTGACAAGGATAACATGTCTGTCGAAATATGCAACTAATCTTGTAATCTTAGTTGGCTTCATCCTTCTCTTTTATTTCTACATATTCACTGCCATGTTTATGAATAACTTTATATATATATATAAATACAGAAATAAAAAAATAATATATACACTGGTAACCCTTGCTAGTCGCTGGGGATACATTCCTGAGAATTTCTCATATTGTGAATAGCAGAACCAGCTTTCTAAGGGGAAAGGGGGTATAGATCATTCTGAAATAGTTTTGCAGAAGATTATGAGCCAAAATAACTTTAAAAAGAGGCATTTTAATAATACGACATTTAAAAAATTAATGAACTGTATGAAATTTTACTGAAAATACAATAAATAATGAAGAAGTCCATGTATACGACTAAAATTTAGGTGAAGGTCTTAGTCATCCTCTGATATTTCAATCCATCAATTTTCAATGTATGATGCAAATATGAATTTCATGAAAATAAGTCTTTGTCTGTTTGTTCCTCTGTAGAAATAGTTTATTAATGGTGGGTGAAGGCTGATCACTCGATGGGTGAGCAAAAGTTAAAGTGCAAATAATTGGATGGCCTGGGGTTGGGTATCTGCATAGTTTTATTTTACTAGCATAGGTGTTCTATTTTCTATGTCCATATATACTTTTTCTAACCTTGAGTAATGAGAAACATGTTTATGGCCATAAATAGTTTAAGACAAGGCTATGGTAGTTCAATGGGTAGAGCCTTGGCTACCAAACTGGGGACATGGTTTCAAGATCCCTGTGAGGCCTCTGGACACCTCCAGCAAAATATAAACCGAGTAATTTTCTGGGTACCACATCTTCATGGGACACAACAGGTGACACAGGGAAAGGAACTAGCCTCTCTACCATGGTGTATAAATTCATGCACACGATGTTGGGGTTATTACTTGGTGGGCTCTACCTTCACTTACTGACCTTAGAGTTAAAGATTACAATTTGTTTTTTATATGGGCCTTTATTTCAGTAGAGTTCACAAGAAGGTATTTCTGTTAGTTTTATGTTTTATGAAGAAAACAAAACTTCACCATTAAGGAAAAGTTTATTTTCAAAGCACCTTATATATCATAATAATTTTGTTACTTCTTTTGCAATAGATAAAATAAAAATGTGCTACTCAAAATCTTGGTGAATCTAGTAAAAAACAAATCAGAATCTATCTGCAGTTAAAGAAACCACAAAGCATGAGGATCACCTGTAAGAACATGAGGAAATTGAGGAAAATTGAAAAGTACAAATTACAAACAGAAAAAAAATGTCCTATTTATTTATTTATTTAGGGGTACACATTGCAAGTCGGCTACAAGCCGGGTGGCAATGACATGAATATGGCCCATGTTCAACAATTAATAAGAAAATGTTATACGAAAAGACCCCTTATACGTTTAGGAAAAACACATAGATATTTATAAAACACAATTCACATCTACAAGGAACAATTAACTTCTACAAAAAAATAAAACAACATCTACAGGATTGAATAATTTATCAAATACTCCTTGCATTCTCTCCTAAAAGTTTGTAGGGATTTGGGAAAGGGCTCAAGAAGTTCCTCAGGTAACCTGTTCCACTCTTCAATACCTCTGTTTAGGAATGAAAACTTAGCAGTGTTTTTTTTGGGCCCTGCACCTTATCTTGTGACGATGGTCATTTTTGCTGAGGTAGAGTGATTTCTCTAGTTCTCATTTTAGCTCATTCTATCCTTTTTCTCCGTTGGTGATTTTGAATATTTGGCAGGATTTGATCCATAGTCTTTTTAATGCTGGTCAGTATAACCTTTAGTATGTTTGTCCACCATTCAAAATCCCAGGGATCGACTCCTGCCTTAGGACAATATTTTTCTATAAAAATCAGCAATTTTTCATATTTCTCATTGCATTTTGATTCCTATTACATGTGTTACTATCCCTTTCCTCTAATACCTATTGTGTGTTTTCACTATTGGTAGTGATTGTACTAATGACTTTACAACAATATATACATAAACATTAAATTTTAAAAATTTATACCCCCTGGTTTTTATAATCCTATATTTTTCTTCAAGGTTTCTCATTCAGTTTCATGATTCCACCATCAAAAGATAGAAAATCTGACAAGGAGTTTGCTACTAGAGATAGGTTCAAGAAAGAAGATAAAGGCATAAATAAATGTGACAGCAAGCTTTGCAATGATATAAAGAATGAAGACAGTGAAAGTGATGATGAGAACAATGAAAAAAAAGGTGAAAAACAGAGTTCACATGATGCATAGGAAACTCTTGGGACAAACAAGAACACATTGTTGATGGGGTATTAACCGGAAATTAGTACTAACCATTAAATGATCTTTGAAATATAACATAGTGCAACAGGAAGAGAAGAGTCATGACTGAGAAGAGTCAGAATGATGATTAATGAATACACTTGAGTAAGTACCTAGCTACACAAGTGTGCCAAATGGCTATACAGTGTGTTTGGCCAGATGCACAGACTATGTAGTAATTTGGCACACTTTTGTAGCCACTTCCTCTAGTCTATATAAGTTGATAATGCATATACATGCATAAATATAAAAAAAGACAATGCATAAAATAAATTTCATTGAAATAATTTAAGGTCCCAAAGTCCCAATCAATATTGATTTGCTTCTTCTATTCATTTTTTTCTCTTGTGCAAATAATCATCATTGAAGGTTTTTACAAGTGACCTTTGTATGGGAAATTATTCTTGTTGGATATTACTGCCTAATCCCTAACAGTTGTTGGACTTTGTAAGGCTTTTCTAAAAGAGAAAGTTGAAAGAAATTACTGCTATCTGGATAAATTGATATGGTATAAAGTTAGGTTTAAGTGCTAATTATTAAATACAGTGAATCTGCAAACAAAATTCAAAAGTATCCCCTCAAAAATTCTGATCTGGAGATAGAATAATTAAGATACAAATCCATTACTTTCATAAGGATGCATATTTTACTATGAATAAATGGACTTTATTTTTCTCTAGCTGCTCCAATTAAAAACAAAATGTTATAATCTTGTAAAGTTCAAATTAGTGGATTTTCAAAAACTGGATAGCACTAATAAGAGTGTAAGCATAGTTAAGGTTTTAAGAGTAGCTAGGAATAGAGATAAGATGACTTATTACTTAATTGGGACCAAATACCTTAATATTCTAAAGTTGTTTCAATTAAAGATAGTGTAGACAGTGGAATTTATATATTACAAAATTTAGTTTCTTAATTTAATAAAGAAATAAATTTAGGAATATGATATTAATCTCTCTATGATGTTGTTATTATTCAATTGTTCTTTGATTTGGGATTAACAGAAATTGTGATTTATGAAACTGAGTTTATATTAATGCCTTGTTCTTTTGTTCAAATATTTTATTGAAATGTTGTGTCTTCTATTTGTTCAAATTCTTTCAGATATTAAGTTATTTTGAGTAATGTCTCTTAGCTCAATTAAGAGCATTTGGCATACTCTGAATATATAGTTTTCTATTTTAGATTAATGATTTAGTATTAGAAAGGGATTCAAATATATCACGCAATATCATAATGTAGTGTAAATCTACCACTTTATTTTAGAAAAAATTATCCCTTTTAAATCATAATTATTAAGTCCAATTTTCCTTTTATTGTTTGAAGGATCTTGATCATGTATTTTATTGATATTTAAATGAATGACTAGAAAGGTGATATGCTAACTTTTTTGTGAAGTATTTTATGTTATAAATTTGATGATTTTGTTTTTTAAATAACTCTGAATGAAAATTAATTTAAATGAAGCAATTTAGGGTCCACTTAATTTTTTTCCAAGATACTCTGAAAATGGCATTATGTATTAGTATTCTTTAAGAATCCTGGCATTTATAATCATAAATGTGATATTGACCAAATTTTGTCAATGCTTATATTGAGTATACATCATATGTTTTAATACAATGTTGTTAGGTCTAGATGCTTATTATTCTCCCTGTGATGATTTTCATTGTGTTCTGTGTTAAATTATAAGTTCAATTTCTAGTTATTGGTTTAATGAATAAATTTGAAAGTAAGTCTATAATTATATGTTGAAGTTTGATTGGCTTTGAATTATGATGTCTCTTATTAATGATGATTATTGTATGTGATTATGTTACTAGATAAATTTATTCTTAGTACAAATATTCTAGGCAATTTATATTAATATTATGATTGATGTGATTTAAATTTTTATGACCATAATTAAAACTGAATTTAAATAATATATGTGAGAGAGAATTGTTTAAAAGAATTATGCTGATTTGTATTATGAATTAAAGGATTATTTAAATCATAACTTTTTAGTCATGAAACTTGACTTCATTTAAACGATGAAATTTCAAAGCTCATTATTTTTCAATGTTCATTTCCTTTTTGAAATTCCTTTTTTCCTCTGAAAATATGTCTGATTTTAACAAATAATGTATTGATTTAGCTCAAGAAGCAATAATAATTGTATTTTGTTTGTTAATAAAGAAAAATCTGTAAAATGACTTCAAACTCTTGTTTTTACCATAGTTCCAGTTCAAATATTATGAATGTAGTAAATATTTCATACTGAAAGGGTATAGCATTTCATTTTCTAATATGCAATACATCCAGCCCACAGGTAATGGTGCTAATCCTCTGGGTTCCTGGCCATTAAGTTATTTCCAGAAATGAGATCTTATGACCTTGTGAAAGGAGGAGTCAGCTATATTCTGATTGGCTCTAAACCAATCTTATCTATTTCCTCAGCTATAGGGAAGTTGGAAATTAGAGAATGGATGCATACCCAGCACTCCAAAATCTGCTGAACCTTACAGGGTTTAAAGCAGTCTAAGTTCCACATTGGGGTCCAAAGCTCATAACCACCAGGAAGCTTCTGTCTTTGAACAGAAACAAACTGAGAACAATAGTAGAAAAATTAACAAGACACTGCTGAGTTAACAGGTACCTTAATCAAGGTGGATGCTGATTTGTCCAGCTGTAGATGGTGTGAAGTTGAAGTTGATCAATACCTCACCTATTATGCAAGTGCCCAGCAATTGCCATAACTCTTTCTCCATGGAGTACCAATCTTGGAACCCAAGGAAGTGAAGTACAGTCCCATTAGGGTCACTCTTTGCTTTGAGTAAGATCATTAGGCCCTATATGTAATGGCTATAAGATAGCTGGTACAAAGAGATATTAGGTACAAGTGCCCTTGGACTTCCCCTATGGTGTCCTCCACCAAAACTATGTCTGTCTATCTATACATTATTATGCCATGCATGCAACATTATGCCACACAAGAAAGTGAGAGTTTAAATGACCCATGACAAAACCTAAAATTAATTTTTTTATGAGAATTCATGTATCTATTTTATTTTATTTGTCTTCATAGCAAAATAACACATTCAACTACAAAATAAAAATTAAGCCATCTCATATAAGAAACTGTTGCACTGTATTTTTGCTTTTTGGATCTCTTACTTTACCAATTTGTGTCACTTTTATATTTAATTCTTAAAAATAATCTAAGTCACATAATGCTCCTTGGACACTTAAAGTAATTATCCATTTTTACATTCCACGGATATATATATTCACATATTTTCACTCATTCATCATAATGTTTAACAGACAACATTAACTATATTTTCAATATAACATGCTCAGTAAAAACAAATGAACAATATTTAACACAAGAAAAGATTCACATCACCATGGCTCAATGGAACATCTACCATGTGAATTTAAGAATTGTATCACACACTATACAAGTAATATGCATAACTCATGGTTAAATAGAATGGATAACAAGTTATTTACATTCTGAGTGAAAACTTTCATCTCAAACACTCACATAGGTTTTTGACAACCCATTCATATTTGTCTTCTACTCTCGCAATATTGCTATTTAGAGCCTGTCAATCACCATTGTACTTCTGATAAGTCTCTTTTATGAAAATTTGACTTCTGGCATATTAACGCCGCCTTCCTTTTTAATTACATCTCCGTTAAATATTTGCATGCAATGAGATAGGAATCATGCTGGAATAAAATACATGCAGCCATCATCAGGAAAAGAGTAATACAAAATGGTATCAGCATAATAAAAGTAGAGGCTGTACACCTGTTCAGGTTTAACTCCAGCATTGAGGATTCCATAAGTACCATCATCCCTGGGGCCCACAGGTAAAAGTATCATGAGCCGAAAACCATCATTAGACCAGGGATCTGGGAGGTAAGCTTTCATGTACATGTACGATTCTAAGTTTACTGAAGGAGCGGGAGGAGGTGGACCCATATTATAAGGCAGGGATAGTTGACTAGAAAGCGGAGCATGCTGCAGATAACTATGAGAAGGCATATAATATGTCTCCTCCGGAGGCACAAGCATGGATGTCATGTGGAGTGGAGTGGATGAAGCATGTGGTCCCAAGGAAATGTGCGTGGAAGAGGTTGAAGGAATTGGGTGCAAAGGCGGTATGGGAGAATTCATTGTAGTGAGGTAAGTTCCAGGGAACGGCGGAATCCTTGGATGGAAAATATTGCAAGTCGAAGAAGACGAAGAAGATGGGTACGCATGCAGTTGATTGCTTCCTTTGGAGGACCTTCTGCTTCCGAAGCCCGTTCTTCGGCCACTTCCGCCAATTCCGGAACGACTTAATCCAGATGTACATATCAGTGCCTTATCATTTCGCCCTCTTGCAGGACCAATCTTAAGGATCGATGTCAACACAGTCGTGGTACCGCGAAATTTACGGTGCTTACCCCGTTGCCGCTCCATGGGGGTTTCGGTGGCATCGCTCGTTGAAACAACCATGTGGATAAATCTCTAATTTCACGGTGACACGAAAAAAGTTTTATAAAATATCATTTATAATCATTCATTGACGCTTATTTCAGAGTGATCAATTTATGATAGACATTATTCGAGTTTGTTTGGTCACCTATCGGTAGTTTGTTTACTCTGTGTCACTCTTGTCAATCTGAAAAAGTATTCACCATATCATTGGAGTTATCTCTGATGGAGAAAGGCTCAGCTTAAGGCATATGAATTCTAAGATAATTCGTACAAAATAACCAAATATTCATTAAAAAATTCTTACCGTTAGTTTGATTATTTACACGACTTTTTATAACTGATATATAATTAATAGGTAGTAATTATCGATATTCCAAAGCAAAATATTATCAATATTTCGGGTAACAATCGTCGCGAAGAAACAAAGCCATTGCTAAGATTCGTCTAGTCAACAAACAACAGACTTAAGAAAGCGCGAAGTCAATAGACCGAAGTTTTGACCAAATAAAATAAGAAATGCATTCGCTCTTCATGAAATTTTCATTCACTTATGTTCTAACAGTCATAGGTAGATTTTTGAGGGACAATTTTAGTTACTCCAACAAATTATCAGAGGCTTCCTAGGAAAATATTTATAATTTTTTGAAGAATAGTTATGTTGAGGGTAAAGATACTACGATTTAAATTCTGCTTCCTTTGTGCCTTCCTTCATACTATCTAAAAGCCTATCCCTCTTTTAACTCTGTCTCGCTTCTTCAACAATCTACATTCCATGATCCTTTTCAACATCCCATCAACTGTCATAGTGTCTCGAAATCAGTTTGTCCTGCCTGCTTCGGATATCACAAAGAAAATTTCTATCCTCTCCAAAAAACTTCGTAATTCATCCGCTTTTCTGTCCATTTCACCTTTTTTACTCTTACTTACCCTCCTGTGCTCAGGATAGGTTTCCGCACTAATAATTCTCAATATTTGCACTTTCAACAGGTTTTCCCTCACATCCTTATCCAATGTTCCTCTATAAAATTTTTTACTCGTAAAAGTTTCCTTCGATTGCACAATACCCCTAATGGCTTAACTATTAAGTCCAGTTTTTTGGAAAAAAATAGTGTACAAATAGCTGAAGTTATCTACATGCTCTAAAATATGCTCTCCTGATTTTACGAATAACTTTGGTTTTCTCTTTCTTAAGAAACCTTCGTTTTCTTATCTCCAAATATAGTAAACCCCAAATTGAACCCGAAATTATTTTATCTGAATCATCCAACAGTGAATAACCTATAATACAGTTATTAATTTTGCCATGTATCAATCAAATTTTATTCCTATAAATTGTTAGCATAAAAATATTTTTATCATATTTTTTTGTGAAATCTAACCCGAAAAATCGCCGTGCGTCTTAATAACTTATGGGTGGGTCCCATAAAGTTATAGTAGGTCCTATGGGCTTGGGAAATACGTTATCCGCAGTGCTTAATAATAAGAGAAACAATGAAATACAAAATGGATTAAGTTCTATTAGACTACCAACTATTACTCCGTTGAGTTTAAAATAATAAATATTTTCGAGGTGCAGGAAAGAATCATTCATTCAGAAGCTATTATATTTTCATCGGAAGGATGTTCCGATCGACAGGAATATTCAAGAATTCTGCGAATCGTTGGCTATTTAAGAATGGTAGAAGCGATAAATATCTTTACTATATGATCACTGCTCAACAAAATGAAACATACCTCTGGGCAATAAGCGTATAAGTAATTTTTTTCAATGAAAAAATAAAAATCTTTACGGCCTCGCTTTGCTTTTCCTTCCCCTTTGAACTCATGACCGGAGATAGAAGGGTGGTGGTTATTTCTCTGGGATATGATAGTGATGGGTGAATTTTACTATCGTTAATTTCGAACAAGAGTGCCTATAGAGCAAAGTCTCGGCGAAAGAAACCCACACACAGTCTTTTCGGTCATTCAATCTGATATCCCCTTTCTGGGACGTCTGGAAGTATGAAGGAGGAAGAAGAGATATGCTGGCACCGCGTGTAATGAAAACATTATTTATCTCTCTCCCGCCAGCAATCGATGAAGGTTGGTTAAAAAATCGTCACTGGAGACGATAATAAGCGGTAGGGGCCACATATTAACAGCTGTGTGTACTATTTATTTTTTTAAGAGAAACATACGGGATTGGAAGAAACGAGCGTATTAGTTGCCATCGTAAGCATGTATTCTATTAGATTTCATTGCCATGTATTTAAAACTATTCGAAGGATCCTCCAATTTCATTTAACAAGATCATGAAACGCTGAGAAGTGGTTGGTTTATTTTTTCATGAATATTCAAGAGACTCGAGTACGCTCTTGGATAAGGTTTCGTGCTTATATGTTAGTTAAACGAGATCACGTGCATCGATAGATATTGGTTGGGAGATATCAGTAATTGAGAAGCGTGCACTTATGTACTTCCGTGTGGGTGGGTCGTTTGACGACGACCGTCGTTAAAGTGGCGTCTCGATAGACTAATGGCATCGATAACCAACGGGCGATGTCTATATAGGAAGCCTCCCCGACAAGTCCTTTCGCAGTCGGAATTTTCATAAGTTGGATGGCAAGTCTTAAGTTCTGAAATGAAGAAATATCTCCTGGTGGCGTTGATAATTTGCATAACAGCACAGGCATATGAGCGCGAGGAGCAGTACGGTCAGGGGGCCGGTGACAAAGAGGGTAAGTTTTTATTTTTTTAAAAATATCTGTTCACCTAATTGGTTCCTGTTCCTCTTTGGCGTAAATTTTTGTTTGAGCGAAAATGACATATATGCATTGAAAAGTACACGAGAACAACTAGTCATACTGTCAGGATTTCACCTCCTTGAGCAACCGAAGGACTTCGGGAGGGTGGTTAAATATTCAACCAGTCATTAATGTTTCGGGTCGATATTAAAGACACTTCATATATTCCACGTGTTCGGTTGTGATTCGGTGCTAGATTATGACATTGATTTGGTTCGCCAACGTGTCAATGGTAGCGTTCAGGAGACTGATCGCTGAATTTTTTCCAGTGGAAAAACTGGCGTCTGATCAGTTCAGCAGACTCAACAGTTGCGCAATAGTTGAGATATTTTCTACTGAACGGTCTATGGTACCTCCGCGGTGAGTCAACATACTACTGATCAGGCACCATTTTTTACACCGGAAAAATTCAGCGATCAGTGATTAGTCTGCTGAAGGCGGCCAATGACACTCGGATTGGTATAGAGGAGGGTGGATGTCAGGAGTGTTGGTGGAGGCAGTGTCGAGACCGATGAGCGTGGAGTTCGTAGCGAAGGCAGCGGTGGATACGTGGGGACTTAAGAGAATATGTTGTACGCATTTTACCGTTACTTCACCAAATTCCTCAAGGAAATTTCCAGTGTTCTGGCTGAGGACGCAAGTAAAAGTTTTTACAACCCCTTCTATACATTTATTTTACCTTCCGTCGCTCGCGCAACTACACAAGAAAAATGCTTAATCTTTTCCTTCGCTTTCCTGGACCGATTTCCCCCTCAGAACAACTTGTTACGTCTCGTATATAAATTTTAAGAATGGCGAAAGAGTTTGATAGAGTGTAGGGAAGCCCCTTGTGCGGATTCTATGGAAAGTACGAAGTGTCTTTTGCTTTGGACGTCCACGAAATCAAGCCTGTTCCAGCTAAATCTTCGTATCTGTTCCACAAGCTCAATTATAAGTGAAATCCATCGACTCAGGCGTAACTTTGAGTGGTTCACTCACTGTGTATCGAAAACAAACACGAAGATTATTGAAGAAAGGAAAATTTTTGATTAAACACTACCCGGGTTTCGATGCGAGATCAATCTATTAAGTTTCGCGAAAAACATCAAATAACGAACAGTGTTTCAGTTGAGTATACTAGGCCGGCGAGCTCCGACATTCAGCTCATGGTAGCTCGGTGGGTAGAGAGAGCTTGGCTTTTGAACGGGGAACCCGGGTTAAAAGCCCGGTGACACTTATGGACATCTCAAAGTAAATCCAAGTGAGTGATTTTCTAGGCACTGCATCGACGAGGGAAATCACATTTGGCACAGGTAAAGGACTTGGCCCCTCTACCCGGATATGTGAATTATCACACGCCTTTGGGCTTAGTACTAGGTGGGCTACTCGCTAATCAAATCGACCCAAACTCTGTTGAAGACTATAGGGGAACTCTGGCCCAAAATATCTGTGGCTGGATGGATCCCTCCTTGAATAGACGCAATGTGAAAGGAATCGTTTCGGGCCCAAATTTGTGGAATTCCATGGTAATAACGGGGTGAAATAAATTTTACGTTTCCACATAATAAATTTTGAATGTGGCGACGTAATTTTTTTCACCCCATTATACGGACGGAATCCATTTCGCCACTTGACGAGCCTCACTTGATTTGGAACACGACACGAAACCGCCTTAGCCTCCTGAGTATTTGAATGAGGTGATTGGATTCTACTACTCCCAAGAGACCTTCAGTTTCACTGATCGACCCAAGTTCCCGCTCCCCAGACCGAGTGAGTGCCTCCCTATTGACATTCCGCACCGATTTCGACGAAGTGAAAACTTCTTCGGCGGTATTTAAACGTCATTTGTTCATTTCGGTGAGAATGGTAAAATTTAAACTCGCAAATTGAGTTCGAATTTCTTCGTGCTCAGTCGTCAAAGTCTCCTCAGCCAAAAGTGTTCGTTTTTTATTGTTTTGTCGAATGTTTAATGTTTTTCTTCTCTCTCTCTCCCAAATCATTGTTCGTTCGCCAAAATGGCTCGACATGAAACGATCAAGATTGGCCCCAATGTGAGCTGGGAGGCAGTTATTCCCTCCCGCACAGCTCGTATTGCGACCGTTTCTTCACCTGTCAGCACGGACAAGTTTATATCGGGCAGTGCGAAGACGGCCACGGCTACATTCCCTTCAAGGGGTGTACACTGCTGCATCAAGTAGACTGCACCACCCGACCCAAGCTGCGTAAGTACTCGTCCCTCATACGCCATTTTAAAAATCGTATTTCATGCATGCAGAATTCCTTGAGTCGTCCGCGAATTCCAACGACCACGGTATTTGGCAGGTCCCGCTTCGGGTCCTGACTTTCCATTGTGTTAATGTAAAATATTATTTACTTTGTTTAAACACTTATATATATATAATTTTTTTAGCGATACTAACAAGAATCTTCAGGATCTTCAGAATATGTCACTCTTACTCTGAGCAATCATCACTGTGTGTTGGGCTTCTCTGTTGTTGGGTTTTTGATGTCGTGCATCGGCAAGCGACATTTAACAGTGTATCTTAACGTGACATTTAATTTGTTGGAATTAATTATAGTTTTCCGTTAATCCGCTACTCGCGTTTATTCAGTTTCACCCCTGATTAACACACTGCTTGTTAATTACTAACGTGAAAAAGTTTCCTGATGTGTCTTCATCCTTCACGAAGATTAAGAAGCGTTAAAATATATCACCCTGAAGACTGTTCCTAATTTTCGAAGTATTTCCAGAAATTTAAGATTTTTTACGAAGGCAAACGGAATTAAATTGTGAGTAGAGTGAGTTGAAGAGGGAGACATAATCCACAAAAGGTGGAAAATTATTCTTTGCAAGTATAACCGACCGCATAGCCCGAAAGGAACCTATAGGGGAGGACATTACCAGAAGATATATATATATATATCATCGAAAGTGTGTATTAAGAGACAGTAAAAAAAAGTAGAAAGGGAAGTATATATAAAATTGACGGTGTTAAGCGAAATGTAGTGGAAGACAGGCATGTTTAATACACAAAGTTGTAGTACTGTTCCAC
>WURS02348789.1:0-17750 GCA_011762765.2 Rhinocypha anisoptera
TGAAACAGTGGCGAAAGGACGAATTCCTTCGTCTAAATAAGGATAGCAACAGCAGCAGAAGACCCCCTGCCCCGTGGTCAACGGTAGCGTAGCGGATGAGCGATGTAACGCCATTGGCGTGCGGAGATGCCATGACAATGCGAGAATTGACATTAAACACTTGAGTTGTCAAATAAAATGGATGGGGGGACATTGCAAAAAAATCAGGAAAAATTATTTTTTTCCTAGCGAGCGCTGCGTGAAAAAATATAGTCAAGAAAGTGTTTTTGAGTATTTTGTTTTTTTTTTTAATTATTAGGTTTATCAACTCCTAATAATATTTTTTCATTCAGTTTCTAAAGGGTATACAATCTAGAAGAAAAAATAACATGTAACTCTGATACATAGGTCTAAGTTGTATCATAAGTAAAGGTAATATTATCATTAATTAGAAAATGGGATCCTTACAATTAATTTTTTATCGATTTCGCTAAGACTGGTGAGAATGTGAGATGGTAAGATAAGATATTCAGGATAATTAGTGTTTAGCCTACCCATAAACGTTCAAACCCATGAGGTTCACCAAATGGAGTGGATTTCAGTTGAGCCTCGAGGCTAGGTAAACTTCCTCCAATGATTTCAATGACTAAACCAGTAACTAATATATAAAAATTGCTTACTGCCAACGAATGTATCAACATTGCTTATTGGTTTACTCATTATAGATATGTGAATTATTTTATGAGCTATTGTGCTTTCTAGTAATGGGTTTAAACAAGGGATTAAGCGTAGAATTTTTTTCTGAATTCGGAATGAAATTCAATTATTCAATGCAGATATAATGAATTGGAGGTAGTAAACTGTAAATATACTAGTCGTAGATTTCCTAAAGAATTTTGTAAGGTAAGAATGGTGGCTAATTCATTAAGTGAAAGTGTTACATATCTAAAGACGCGCTGATATCCTTTGAACCATTAAAAACGTACTGACAGAACCTACCTACTAAGGTTACCATTCACTTACTACTTATTACCAATCACTAAACCTCATATCGCATTTATTTCGCTGAAATATATTCTTTTTTAATTTAATAAATTTCCTGTGAACTATGTGATTTAATAATTTGGTAGGTAATGTATCAGAATATAATTAGTTTTATTAGTAATTAGATCCTGAAATCTATATGGGAATATAAAACTTGAAGGACACCATAAAATAGTTGAAGGTAAATATAAAACGGTATTTAAACTTTAATTAGAACTTTGGGCGATTGTTAAACGACTTGTATCATGTAATTCATGTTGCATATTTCGCTTGCTTGCATAATTCATAATTCACAATACTCATTCATATTAACAATACTGCGTAATAAGTGAGAACCTTCACGCATCCGTTAATCGATATTTAAATTATGAAAATTCAGAAATTTTAAAAGAGAACAATTCACAGGAAAATTACTCTCTGCTAGACAAATCATCAACGTTCTGGACACCCAATTACATTAACGAGTACGGTGATACAGCACCGTTATCTAAGATTACTGCTTTTATTTCCTAAAAAAACTCGTTTTAAAACTGGAGGAAAATATTTAGTATGGGTTTTAGCTGATTATCCTCTATCTAGGTATCGTCATAGAAGTAATCATTAATACCCTAATGTTCTTCTTTTTAATTAAATCGTTCCCATTATAAATAAGTTAAAATCTATCTGTGAAAGATGAATTATATTTCCCTTCTGTTTTCGGCCCATATCAAGCGAACCTCTGTGGTGCTAACAGAAGCTTGCTAAGAACATGGACTTTGATCCTTGAGCAAGAGGTAAAATATGTTTAATATTTCAGTCGTGACACATATATGTGCCACTCGAAAACAAGGAAGGCTCAGAAGTTAGATACTGTTATTTGGCTGTTTCATTCCTCATTTAATTGAATGGATAAGGTTAGTTTATGCACTGGTGGTAATAAGACATCAGCCAAGTGAACAGAGTATTGCAAATTTCACACTTTATTCGAAAAATACCTGTACTTTCTAGTGAATTGACAAAAAATGTAAATATTAAAAAAAAAAATTAAATTGCAATATTCACACGGGATTATATTGGTAATTGAATATAGTGATATTTTAAGGCGTATGCCCTTTGCTAACTCAACCCTATCAGTAAATTTGCCCTGACCAACATAATACCCATGGTCTGGACAATATTCAAACTCGTGTCCTATTGGTTAGCCTACAAGCGCATTACCCACCATGGTAATCATGCTCAATTGGATAACTAGTGACTATATATGAAAATATGAAGAAAAATATGATAAAATTAATCATATAAATCAATTTATGGCTTCATTTTTGACGCGGTTTCTCTATGCCCATGCATAATTATTTGTCAGATACATAAAAAGAGGCTTTAATAAGGCTATAAATGTATCATTAAATGATGAAATATGATAAGTAAAATAATTATGAAAGTGGTCTAATAACAGACGATTTCAGGCTTTACTTGGTGGAATTCTCTCATGATGGAGGTATAGAATGACACAGCAATTCCACATAAAAATAATAACTTTTTTAACACGACCAGGTTTCGCCGCAAAACAGGACCTGATGATGCTGTGTTACGGCGAAACCTGGTCGTGTTAATAAAGTTATTATTTTTTATGTGGAATTGCTGTGTCTTTCATTACCTCCATCATGAGAGAATTCCACCAATTAAAGCCTAAAACCGTCTCTTATGTTCAACATTACTAATGAAAATACTCATCTTTTCAATGTGCTCGTTCAAAGCGTTTCTATCATTAGAGAATCTTATATAGATATCAACAAGTGTTTCATCATTTTTGTTTCTGAATTAAATCCTAGAACAAACAATTCAGTGAAGCCTCACGGAGTCAACGCAGATAAAAGTGCAAACAGTATTTATTGCACCGGTTCACCTCTGATGTCACAATTTTCTTTGACGTATATAATTTGAATCTTTTAATATTTTATTTTCGCTCCCCCAGGTTTTATCATCAATAATGTATGTATCAGTTCGGCGACAGATAAATTATTTCCATTCAGAAAATACTACGATTCCGAAGAGTTTCTTATTGATATGGAAACTTGAAATAGAGTGTTATTGGTTATAAGAGCGAATATTGTAAGAAAAGGAATGAGGAATAAAGTTAGTAGTAACGTTAACAGTAGGAACTGGACAAAAAAAGTAATGGAAGAGAGAATGATACCTGGGAAGGAGTCACCATATAGAGAAACTGAATGCCGTTAGAGAAAGGAGAGAGCTGATTTTGAAGGAGACATAAATTTGCTAGGAAATATGGGAATTAGTGGAGTGGAAATTCTTTTGAGATGAAAAATGTAAATCTACACATTTATGAGGACGAGATTTTACGTTTTTTTTACCAATTTTAAATAAAAAATAAAGAAGCTGTTCACTTGATATCGTTGAAAGTTGACAACGATTCTTGTTTGAAACATGTTGTTCAAAAAATTGATAATAAGACGTCATTGCGCTCAAGTAATTCGGTATTGCGATATGAGACATCTCACATATTTCGGATGCCATGAAGTCCCCCCTGCGGTGGCTTGCAGGGTAATACGTAGAAGTAGAAGTAGGGTAGAGCATCATGTAGCCACTACCCTACAGTAAGTAACCAGTTCAACAACATCAAAATGACACACAATAAACATAAATATCTAGCTCCGAATATTTACAGGAAGATGTATTTTTTGTTCAAATGGTTTCAACCATAACACTTCGGAATAGTTTCTCAAGGGATCGTTCAGATATCTTTGTGCTAAGAGAGAAACGTATTGGCGGTGATCCTATTGAAACGAAAAACTGTAACTTTGTAATTCCTCGTTTTATTTAAAAACGCCACCCGGGTTTTGACGTTCAACGTAAATGTTGATGATCCTGATCTCGTGACAGAAACTGTGACGGATGAGCGTAAGTGTTCACCAAAGGTCGAATACCTACCTTAACAAGGATGAAATTTGTAATGCTAACGTGCACTGGCTCGATACGAAAAAACAGGTCCTTCGCCGTTTACTTCGTCTACACCACTGCCCACTTCTTTTCTACTCAAACCTAAAGTGACGGGAGTCTATACCGGTATAAAATGTTACTCCAAACATTCATTCATTTACGTATATATATATATATATATACATATATATATATATATATATATACTCATTCAAACAGAAATAACCGCCAAATGGCGAAAATAAATAAATTATGGAAAACCGACTAATTTATATGAGAAAAAGTTTTATCCTCAGCCGGGACTCGAACATCGGACCTCCTCAATATCGCGTTGAAGGCGTGCTTTAATCACCTACACCACCGAGGACTAGATATATATGTATATATATATATCTATATATATATAGAGAGAGAGAGTTCTCGGTGGTGTTACTTAGTCTAAGCACACCCTAAACGGTATTGAGGAAGTCCAGTATTCGAGTCCCGGCTGAAGACAAAACATTTTCTCATATGAATTTGTCAGTTTCCATAAAATATTTCTACCACTCTTTGTGTTCGTCCTTTTATGTGTTTTCTTTCCTTATTTCATATTATTTGAATGTCTATTTTCGCCATATGACGGATGTTTCTGTATGAATGTGTAAATAAATAAATATATATATATATAGACATTCATACAGAAACAACCGCCATATGGCAAAAGTACACATTAAAATAATAGGATATATATATATATGGTATGCGTCATACTAGGTACCCCTCCCAAGTGGAAGCTTAAAATATCAAAGACTCATGGTTAGGTCATCTCACAGAATTTCAGAGATTTAATTTTAGTCTCTTGAGTTCCTCTTCTGTTTTTCCTCGGTGACATTGTTTTCACACTAAGATAAAAGGAAAAGATATTTAAATTCACCGACATTTTTAAATTGCATCTGATTTTCTGGGCTGTGACTAAACACTGCCGAAAACGCCAATGCGTAAACTCAAATGTTATTTTCCGAATTTCGAATGTAAATGAAACTAAAAGGATATCCCTTTTATAATAAATCTTTTTGGCACATGGAAACATGAGCATAACAACTGCTGATATGTATATCATTTCTATTTGTCTTGTCGTTATCGAGAAATTTAACGTTCAAACAGACGGCACTGAAAGACCAAAATCTACTTATTGGGTTCGAATCTTTGTGTCATATTTTTTACAATGGGAAAATATATTAGCCAAGACATTTAGATAGGTGTAAAGAGTTTTCCATGAACTACTAGACTTTGTGGAGCTATTATAAATTTTAAGCAAGTTGTCACTACAAGAAAAATCGTATGACTAAAATGGCTACAACCGTGACTATAAAATAGATTGAAAATAAATAACAGATGAAGTTTCATTGAATAACTGAGTTTACCATGGAATTCCTCTAAAGTCATTAAATACTACTTTCCTGCACTTGAGAGCAACGACCCAATATAACACTCAAACGGACAATTATCGATGACATGCACTTCAAGCCTCACCGCGAACCCCCCCCCCCCTAATCTCCAATGTAAACCCGGTAAAAGAACTATTACCGTTTAAACCATTTAACTTTTATTGGCAATTCTTAATTGAGGCGAAAACAATATCATCAACATTTATTAAAACTTATGTCGCCATAAGAGAATGTCGATAGTCAAATGACTGTGGCGAGTATGTAAAGAATAAGTTCCACGAAGGACGGGAGGACTCGTCTAAATTATATATAAAACAGCCTAAATTAAAAAAATGTAACTTAATTTTGTTTAGGATTCGGTGTTTTCTCGGTGCATGATTCTGGTGAAGTCTACGCAGGTTTTCCACCGGGTGAGGGGGATTTCAGCTTCCGACTCTTCAACGGCTGATTCCGCCATCGTCCTCAGGGCGATGTTGATCATGGCTCCACCGTCCTCAAGGCCCAGAGGACGATGGCGGAGTTAGCCATTGTAACGTCGGCAGCCGAAACCCTAAACCGTTGGAAAACCCGCGAAGACTGGACCGCTATTATCTCCGCTTTGAAACAAAAACAGATTGGAAAATGAACGTGAAATGAGCGTAGAAGAGAAACCTATAAGCAGAAAATGCGCAAATGTGATACAATAAACAAATGGCGCACGATATTATTTCACGAAAGAGAAGTAATTTTGCGACGCGGAGGAATTAACAGGGGAAAGGAATTTTGTAAGGGCTTGGATCTTCAACGCACCAGTGCCGAGACCGATGGCAATCCATTATGATGTGTAAGCACTGTGCGCGCCCCAATGTCGAAGTACATGGCGAGCATAGATTACTGCGGGGAGCAGACAATCGTCTCTGAGGCCGCGAGTGCTCCCGTCATGCCCGGGGGCGCGCGGTGGAGCACAGGGAGAGGGGGGGAAGGCCGTTTCCTTTTCTAGAACAAGAGGTGTACGTATATCACAACCCTGTCAAACACGGCGAACTGCCGGCCAGGCGAATACCCTTGCCTTCCATCGCCGATGATAATCAGGGGAAGCTCAACGTAGACGGCCTAGGGCTCCCAGAGTGCGTGGGACACCCGTGGTTGACGCATCGAAGTATTTTTTTTATCCTCAGTATGTATCGTCGGAAAGTGCTTAAAAAGTGTATGAAAGTTATGAAAAGAATAGGATTGTTAGCGGAGTGACGACACCATAGGAAAATGGATACCCAAAGAAATAAAAATTATTCGAAGAGACCACAGACAATTCAGCGACTAAATCGGATTATTTTTTCAACTTCGCTATCCTTAGGTCCCTCTGAGCTCTATTCATTTAATGTTGTCAACATGAATGCAACCACTAATTATATTTGGCTGAATTATTTATCCGACGATCACTTAGCCGTATTTGAGTAAATTATAACAAAGTATATATGTATTTAGTAGAGATGGACGATTCCGATTCCATTCACTTGGAAATCGATTATTTTAATACGATTATCGATTATTTTGAGTCGATTATTGTGATCCGATTCTGATTCGACTGTTTCCTTTCCAATTCGATTCGTTTCATTTCCGATTCCATTGAGTTCATATTCCAATTCGATTAAGATTCCGATTCGAATCGATTCACATGACGCAATTCAAATCGATTTAGAGGATCCGATTTTTCGAGCGAATCGATTCATTCCTTGAAATCGCCCATCTCTAGTACTTATATGTACATAAAACAGTGTATGATAAAGTATAAAGAATAACATTAAAATGTCTAAAATATTGACTATTAAAATATTTGAAAATTTAGTTAAATTGCAAACGGTATTAATACTACTGGCATATAAATGAATTGGCTGTCATAATTTACTTGAAATAATCCCAAGGCATGAGACAATTAGACTTCAAGCTCTATTTGAACAGGATCGCATTATAGGCACCGTATTTTTTTACTGTGTTTTACCGGTACTGCATTTCATGTGACTATGCATAAGATTAAGGAAGTATCTTTTATAAGTTATGTTTTTAAATGGAGAGGAGAAACGAGATAAGTCCAAAAACATGTGGTAACAATCAATAACACCGCAAAATACGTGGCAGGCTTCTTTTCCTCAAAGATTCCTCGTAAGCCCTTGTGGACACATAGTCGCAGTTGGCAGTCATTATTCCACACGGGTTAGACACAACACTTCATCTTACCAGACTTTCTCCAAGTTATTCCCCATTTGATAAGATATCGGATGCAATACCATACCACTTTGACCCGCAGAGAAAGATTTAGCGACGAAAGGAATCTGTCCGTATTAACTCGCCGAGAATCGGAGAAGTGAAAATTAAATTACTCGTGGAAATAAGATGCATTCGCTGCGAGAAGGGACAATGACGGAACTCGCATAGAACATCAAGCTTTTGGCTTTCTGCCGTCTCATAACCAATAGTTTTCGTTGAATGATATTCGATATTCATTTATCTATTTATTTCACCTGAGTCGCATCCACCTCTTCGCTTCAATTACTCTGGGCGGGACAACCCGAAGGTGTATCTTATTTTATCACATTATCTTCGTAACAGTTAAAAAAAAACTGCTGAGAACGTCGTCTATGAATACATGACGAGAAGGTTGTCCGGAGCCTTTATAATTTTACGAGTGGCCCACGCTGTCCACCCGGGAGATGACTCTATCCATGACACGAATTTGAAAGGTTGGAGAGTCGGGATCAGGAGAAAGAAGTTGGGGAACCAGCTTTATTGGATAGAAAATACGATGACAGGACGTGACACGTTTGCCAACAGCGAGAATAAAATCGATAGAAATATTTAAGTCAATGGGTTACTGAACCATCCTCCCGTGGAATAAAAAAAAACCTTTATTTCATAGAAAATTATCAGCGACTTTCAGCAGAATGTCATCTAGTAAAATGACCGAAGGCGTCGCTGTCAAAAGAAAAATAAAAATTAAAGTAACAACCAGTTTCCATTCGATTTGATTTGTACGGGAGACCGAAGAAAAATTCCAATCCGTTTGTGGAAGTAAAATCAGTTATTGCGCGTAAAAATAATGAAGTTGAACAATTGATGGATACGTTTACTTGTCGCTGCTTTCCATTCGGTTGCTCATTTAATCACTCTATGCCGCCTCTTATATTACCGGTGAATGCTCACTGAACAATAAGTGAAAAAAATCACAAACTCACGAGTTCCAGTTAAACCTTTCGGTCAGAGTATTTGTTTTGACAGTCATCTTCCTGGCCACCATTTATGTTATTCAATTACCCCTTGTCATGCGGTTTGTTTACGCCAGAATTCCTTTGTTTTAACAGCGTAACCATGTGGCCGTTCGCAGAACGGGAAAATCGATAATTTCTTGCTTCCACGCAGCTCAATAAACAGCCGGTTACTACAATATGTGCCTTTGAAATTGAATTCAGAATATTGCACTTTCCACAATTTAAAATTTCGTTATTCCAGGGAAATAACAATGTCATAATGAAATAGGTGAAGAAGCTAAAAATTCACTAAGTTCAAATGCATAATCACCCACTTAAATCTTCTTTTTATGACCCAGAGTGCAAGCAGAATTAGTTAAAGCCGTTGTAGAGAATTATTATTTTAGAGTGCTATGGAAATTATGGAAAATTACCTTATACCTAAATAAACGTATAAGCATGAAAACAGGAAAAAATAGTACTCTCTTTTTAAAAAATATACTTCCAACACCCAATAAAATCTAAATAATTCAGAGAAAAAAGGGATAAATGATTAGACCTTTAAAATATACAAATATAATATGAAATAGTCGCAGTTTTTGTCTGAAATGGTAACTCAAAACTAAAAAGACATTCATGGCATGAATAATCATTTTAGTGTATTCGATAAAAATGCCACTATTGAATCTCAATTTTTAAATATCTCAATTTATAATTTATGTTCACGTCGAATTATAAACGTAATGCGTATTTGGAAATTTTTATCTTTTTTTACTGATTAAATTTGATTAGTGGTGGAGAAAAGTGCTTCACAGCTGAAGGCGGGATCCAGGGTTCAAGGCGCAGTGATGCCTCTGCACATCTTCAGCTAAACCCAAGATGAGTGACTTGTGTGTCCAAGATCTTTCTGGGAAGTTACGGGTGGCATAGGGCAATGCTCTTATTCATGAATTTTTACATGGTTTTGGACTAAATACTATATGAGATCAACCCTCACCTATCAAGTAGACCTTTGTGTTGAAGACTTTTTAATCTTATGCTTTCTGAATTCATATCATATAATTCTTTAGCATCTTCGTTTGAATTCTGAAATGGCGTACATACGTGAGCGTGTGAATTAGGATCGTAAGAAGAACTTCTAAATTAGAAAAGCAAGAAAGTTTTTTTTTAAGTTTTCTCCGTTAATTTTTATCCAATTTCCATATTTTTTCCTCATGGTGATGGATATCATCTCAAAGTCATCATATCATCAGAAAGTTTCCCTTTTATAACGCAAAGTACATGTTAAAATCCAATTTATCGGAGTTGAATAGAAGAAAAAGCCACTGGTTTTAGTAATGAAATCAAATACTATCGTGATAGACGAAAGTGATTCTCATCAAAAGATATATATCTAAGAAAATACGCCATAGGCGCTAAATATTCTCTGGGATAGGATGTAGGAAAAACAGAATAGGAAACATATAGAGACAAACACAAGGGAATAGTAAATTTCACGGAAAATATATGACATGACCGAGAATCGAACCCGGGACCTTCCGATTCCGGGTTAATGAGTTCTCGAGTTATAATAATTTGAAATTGGAATTCGTGCGAAACTGTTACGTTCTTTATTGTATTAGTTAGCATTACCGAGATGTGTTATAAGAGATCCCTATCATTTAGATTTATCTGGTCTCTTTAACGGAATACTGTTTCTATTTTCATTAAGTATAGATTAGTATCTATTTTCACGTGTTTATTCCTCCCATTCTGAACCGTAAATAGAGAAAAATCAAATAATTCTCGGTAGAAAGTTGCTCTTTCTGCTACTCCCCCCGGTGCCGAAACGAAAGCAAACATTCGAGTTATGAAACATCCTTCTGCAAGAACAACACTTGGACAATGAATTCCTAACGAGTTTCCTGATGTCCTCGAAATATCCCATGCGCCCTCCTCCATAGCTGGAAAAGAAGTTCTCAAGGGAGGCTCTCGGGCCAATCAGGGATGGACAAATATTACACTCCGCTGTATTCTGAGAAATGGATCCTCAACCCTCGACCCCACTCCGACCGAAACGACCTCCGGATATCATTCCGCAGGGCCCATTACGACAGCGCTTTCGCTGTCACTCCATATTTGCCCCAGGAATACTACATACAACATTCAATCCCAGTCGGGCAGACCTTGAGTCTGTAGCCAGTCAGAAAGGATGCTGACGGGGATGGAACTGTAGTGAACTTCGTGGGTGTGAAGCCAATTTATGGCCGTAGATAAAGAATTAACCCCATTCTAAGGTCAACTTGGTTATGCAGAGTCTAACCACAATGTAAAATCTGATTTTAGTCACGGATATAAAGGGCGTGCCTACCGGCTGCCTATATGGCTGCCAGCTAATCCCAAGGTCGAGTGCCGTTTTTCCCATCAGGTTTTTCCCTTGATTATTATGCGGTTCTTAATGGTCATAACCGTTCACTCACCCTATAAACAAATTACTACTATAATTACCATGGAATCTGGTCGGGTTAGAATTAACATGAAATATATACATTATTACTTGTAGAGAGCATGAAAGAAACAAGCTTAGGTGTAACTAGGTGGTACATTTCCATAATTTGTTCTAATTCAAAAAACCTTTTGCAAACACACCACAGCAAACATTAGTAACAAGACGCGGGTTTCCACTTAACAACGCCATCATCAGGTGACGTCACGTAGGCCTGATAATGAGGTCACGATGAAACCAAGGTTGCGTTAGCAAATTTAACTTGGGTGTATTTGTAATTGATTTTTGTATTAGAATCAATCACTGACAGAGTACATCGCTCCAAAGAGTGGTTTCCTTGAGAGATTAGATTGACATTAAAAGTAAAATTATAGAAGAACTGCACGAAAAAGAAGGATAAATGAGAATATTCAACTTAGATAGAAAGTACTTAGGTAGATATAAAGAAATCAAATTCCGTTCACAAACACACACACACATAATGAGTACAAGTGAAGGCCCAGGGATTGATTGACCATATTTAAGTTGACTGTTTTTTTAAAAATCTTGTTCGTCTACGTAATACCCTGCAAGCCGCTGCAAGGTATCAAGGTGGCTTGCAGGGTATTACGTTTTTTTTGGCAGGGTATGAGCCATCACCAGGCATGCATTCCCACATGCATATGTTAGATATAATTCACCATTAAAAGAAAATATTTACATGCAAAGTTTCAATGGCAAAAAATACGTGTCATGCGAGAACAAAGTCAATTAACATTTACATTTTAAAAAATGCAAGATAAATAAAAAATATACATATATACACTAGCTACCAAAATTATTATTTTTGATCTTGTGATTATATTTATTTTTACCTCTATTTGTACGAGGAAAATAATTACATTTTATATCTATCCGTTCGACTGTCTGTCTCCCTAATGTTGTGTACGTCATCTGATCTACATACTGTTATCAAACCCTGTCACCAATTTCACACCACCTGCTAGTCAAATCCAAAGTATCAAGGACAGTTTTCCTTATTACTACCCAGAAACCGGTCTCTCTACGTGGAGGATTACCAAGGGCTCCGAAATACACGGGGTCTGTTCCCTAGGGTCAAGCGTGCCTTCCATTTACCCTGTGAGTGTGTGCTTCTTCCCCAGAATGGGCACCGCCGGTGACCGTCCGCCCCATTATGGTCCCTTATAGTGGTGGCCAGCGGCCATTCTCCTCCCAACCCCCCTCCTCCTTCCACCTCTTTCTCCGACGAGGAGAACATCAGTTCGCAGCCCGATCTTCATTTCCCCCTAGTCGTGTGATTAATATTGTAGCAGAAAATAATGGAGTGAAATTAGTAGCTCTGCTTCGCCCTTAACTAGAGCGATGACAGCGTATCTACAACTTTTACTGTTTGCGCTGTATTACCAGTGTCAGGTATTGTGCTTTCCGGCAGTTTCGCGCGCTTTAACGACTCAACACCCTGCTGCTAATGACGTAGAAAATTGATCTTTCCTCCTTTGAAATATTCAACGCACAAACTACGAAAACAGTTTCTCTAAATGTCCTTGTCAACAGAGAGTATTGTGAAACTGGATAGAAAATGTTCTACTTCCCCTAGAGAAGGGGATCACCATATTGTGAAGGCATAAAAACTACGCATGTTTCAGGGTTTTGCCAAATGTCTTTCGCAGGACAAAGCTTATAATTAAAAAAACATACATAAATCATATAATTAGTGCTTAAAAATTAGAATTTTACAGAATATTTTAGTGTGCAAACTATTTATTTGTTTAATTTTATTTATAACTCCTTAGTAAGTGTTAACTCTTGAGTTTCTAATTAATTTAAATCTCATGAAATACTTTCACAAATCAGCTGTCATAAAAACTGTAGGAACATTTTTTTAATAAAAATATATCTTAAATGACAGCCTGCTTTACCTGGTGGGTAGCATGATTGTCAGCGAACATAATTTTAAGATTATCGCCGTTGAAATACTGTAAATACAAAAACATTCCGAACGCTAAACATTTTTATTTCAGGAAAATACAAAGGGTCACTGTCTATATGAAAAATAATTGTCTTCTAATTACTACTTTCACTATTGTCCTAAAGATCAATCATGAATTCTAACAGTTATGTTTTTTTTGGAGGCATAAATAATACCTGATTTCTTCATCGTGAATTTCTATTTACTTTTGTGCGTCTTTTCCTCAAGGAAATTAGTTTATTCATTACAATAACGAATAAAAAACAGGGAAGAAAGAAAACAAAACAAAACTTGAAGGCTAAATACCTTCATAAATATAGAAATAACGTAGCGAAAAACTATTTTCTGGGATTTTACCCAAAGGAATACCTAAATCTGCCTTATTTTTTCAGAATAAAATATATCTTTAAGGGCATAAAGAGAGAACTAGATACGTAAATACCACGATTTACGGCACCATGGTTACCGTCATTCCTATAGCGTTTAAGCTTAATCTGTCTGACATTTTATTAACACTTGAGCACAACGGTGAAACTTACATTCACAATGTATGCCGTGAATTTTCGGAATATAGATATAATAAATCTTAATACGTTTCTGGACATTTTCCAATGAAAGGAGTTTGAAGTATTTTATTTTCAATCTCAAACGTGCAATGCAGTACGTGAGGGTGTGGCAGGATCAGACGAAGTTCTTCATTAAACTCAAGCGGAGTTGAAAATCATTTTTTTTTTAACGATCTTAAAATATTTTCGAACCTGCCTGATTTTTCCAATCGCTGAATAATCCGCATAAATTGATCGTCAAGCGAAAATCAATTTAATTGCAGTGAACATCATTGCAGGCGAATGAGATACTAAAAACCATAAAGGTCTATCGAAGGCCGGTCCTTTGAAACACTCATCCGTACTCCTGAGTGAAAACAAAGGACAAAAGGTGCTCATGCTCACGGAGACTATTAAATGAGCTGCGGGAAAAACTCAAAAACAAAACGCCTAAAAATGTAACTTTTGAAAATTTACCTGGTTCGCATCTGCACTTGCCCCACTTCCTCACTTCCTCTCCGCTCAATGAGTCGTCTGGTCACTTGGCAACGGTCTCTCCTCGACCTCAATTTATATCAGTGAGAAGTAAATGGGTGAGAGGACGTTGGGGTTTCAGTGTAAAAAAGTATTGGGAGTGAGAAGGGATGAGAAGTATGCGAGACGCATAAACAAGGGTCTCACAAAGTTGTCTGAGTATGAGAATCATGAGGAAAGGAAGAAAGGAAATGTCTTTAACAATTTTGATATGAAATGCAAAAGTTGTTTCTTCACTTTTTCGCTTCACTTTCAGTTATATAGGTGCGGAATATGTAAAAAATGATAATTGTTACTTACGTATGGAACAAATTATGTTGAAATTCACGATAAAAATTACGTGCGACGAAGTATATATATATATATTTATTAGTGTCCATGCTCATTTTTGTAATATTTAATAGATAAAAATTAGCTTTTCATGTAGAGTTAAAATAAACTTGTAGTTCTCGTTGGTTCTCTAGATTTAGTTTAGTATTCGCTATGCAAAAGAAATCATTCATAGATGTAGTCACTGAAGACAAGACACAAATTGATACCATGGGACATGCACAAAGCTCTGTCTAGTTAATCAATTAGAAGTGTGAAATCAATAAAACAACTTTTTATGTCATTCGGTACAACAATAAGTTAATTAGAAGGTTTTCACTTGGAAATTACAACTAAAAATAGGTCTCCAATCTTGGGGGAATTAAGAGGTGAAGACTTTAAGGAGGAAAAATAACAAGGAAATTATTTGGTCTGAGAACAAGAGATTGATGATAAGTGACTTACGGTCTTCCACAATATTCACTCGAATCTGTTGTAGATTTACGTCCCCGACATAGCACTTACTATGACCTCCACATCTCTGAAGATCCTTTGTTGCCTATTGCCTGTCAGCAGAGGTCCTCTGCAATGACGTCCCACCATTCCTATTTTCTAGCTCACAGATTGGAGTGGGTTCTGAAAATTAAATACCGAAAATTTAAATGTCATAGTGTGGTTGTCAATATTGCATCTATTTCAATCAATGGCAGATATTAGGGATTATTAAAAAAAGTCCTAGTTGTAGCGGAAATCGATTACGGTAAAACTTAGCGCTGCTCCACAGAATCTGTTTTATTTGTTGACAAATTTAGAAATAAATAAACCATCATCACTTATTACGACGATGTTTTCGTGTATTTGTTTTATACTGGGCATGAAATAATAATCTTATTTTTATAAACTTATTCCTTTCTATTTCCCCTTAGACATAGCCCGAGAACACCCTCGGGACAATAGATAAATGGCATAGGACACCTTAACCAAAACTTTCTTACTGTGACGGAAAATGGCACATTGATTCCACAATCAGTTGTACAGTAAGAGTTCTGATTTTATTCCAGCCAGTTTAGCATTTGTTTTTTCTGTTACCATCTTTTAGCACCTCAAATCCCTAAATCAAGTTGTATCTCACATAATGTGAAGTTTTCAGCATAGTACTCAAGGTGGTGTCTCTTTACCTCGGGTGAACCGTTCAAAACATTAAACTTCATTTTCGGCCGTAGATACATTCTCGTTTTTCCATGGTGTATCTCTTCCTACGATAAATAACGCTGCATAAACCCTTAATTTAAAGTTTACGAATTAAATATTATTTAAAGGTATTGGGTGCTTGAAAACGCACACCGAAAAAAATTACATACATTTGACAAACTCATCTTCATTCATCACAGTTGAATGACTTGTATTATTTAATTGCGTAACCTTCATTGGTACTTTTCCGTTATCCCAGAGGTACGCATGCCACGGGCTAGATTCTTATACAGATTCTTAACCGGATAATGCCTGTAGAAAAATTACAGAGCCATCTGCCGTTTCCCAGGAATATGTGATGCTCAAAAGGTCACTCAGCTTGAGTTATACGTGGATCATTCCAGAGGCGTCACTGTCACTTGAACTCGGTCAATAGCCCAGCCCGGCACCTACCTTCTGGTCTCCTCTCCTATCATGAGTGCATATCACGGGCAGGTAGATCTTTGCCTGAGCCTCTCCCCACACCTATAAAAAATAAACTTCGGCTTGATTACTGTGGAGATGGTAGTTGGAGACCAAAAGGGATGACGTGAACTTTGAAGCTCGAGCGATAGGTCGGCGTCACCGTGGACGCGCTGAACATTCACCGCGTCCGTCGACTCCTGCAGTCGCCGTCCAAACACCATCCGCACCTCACGCCGCCAAAGAAGCAAGGGTCGGAAGGTTGGTACGTGGCGGATAGGCAGTTAAGTAAAGAGTCCACGAAACCGGGAAAACTGATGGGGAAGTATGAGAGGTGAAGATAGAAAAGGGAACGGGTTCTCGAAGCCTTTTCATACTCTCCGAGTGCTAGAGAGAGGAGGAATGCAGGGGGAGTGAGAGGGCGATGGAGGGAGCGAGCGGGAGAGGAGGGAGAGGGGAAGAGATGGAAGAGACGGGAATGCGGAAGGGAGAGAATGGCAAAGGGGTGCAAGTGGAAATGAGTGGAAATTGGCGGCGGGCAGGGCGCGTGGGAGAGGAGGGCGAGCGGAGAGAGAGTAGGTGATCAGGAGAGTGTGGTGCAGCCCAAGTCGGCCCCCTTCCCCCCCTCCGCAATGGACCCGCTGCAGCCGGAAACTCGAGGGGTTGTTGCGTGGAACAAGGGGGATAGCCCCCTTCTGAGGAGGAGGGGGGGCAATGGAGGAGACAGTTAATGTGGGGGAGTGAGTGCGCGGGGTGGTGACTTTTCATTTGCACAAGGACACACACGCTCAGATGTGACCCATCAGGAGATGGAGAGAGGAGGGCGTGGGAAGAAGAAGAAAGGGGAGGGGGCAGGTAGTAGTAAGTGCGTGATATTTTCCACCGTGAGTGTGTGTCGATTCCGTCACCAAACGATCGCCTCCCCCCTCCCACCAAATCTCCCTTTGAGACATCATGTCTCCTCTCCGAGGAGAGTGGAGAGTTCTCTTAGCTTGTGGCATGGGCACCGCGTATGCTGCACGCCCGTCACTCTGACACTAGTATGCGAGCACTTGCACAATTGCTTGCCTATCGAACGTATTTGCCGGCGGCTCCACTCTCAGTGTAGCCAACTTCTTTTTCTCGGGTGTACCTGTCCTCAGACAGGTTTCAGTTGTACTGCTCCCTCCGCGTTGTCCGGTCCTGTGTGTCCTCCCCTCAGTTGTTCCAATGTTCTTTTCATCTTAATGTTTTTCACCAGATTGGGTCTCTTTCTTCCTCTACCTCTCTCTTTCCCTCCAATAATCTTCTCACCAGACAGTCGTTTCTTTAAATATGCCCCTTCCAGTTCCCTTTCCTCTTTCTTATGCTGCTTCTTTCATTTATTCTCTCTCTCCAGCACTTCTTCATTTTTCCCCTTTTTCGGCCACCTCAAGATGCATAAAACCTGGATTTGACATCCCATTTTTGGTCGTTTTGGGCACCATTTAAGGGTCTGGTTCCGCAGCAGCGGACGATAAGGTGTTCTCCGCACCCTTGAGGGGTCGCTTCCCCCAATCCTGTCGGGGTGGAAGTAATTCCCACTCACCTAGGGGGGGGGGGGGGGGGGGGGGCCACCCAAGAACAGGAGGGGGGGGGTGGGAGGAAGGGAGTTTGTTTTGGGGTGGC
>WURS02349115.1:0-17749 GCA_011762765.2 Rhinocypha anisoptera
CCTTTCTGGAAAAATAAGAAAGCGTGGCCTTTGAAATCTATTATACAGATTTCAGGAAGATCACTTCAGCGAAGAAGTCAAAAATATATTACAAACCCCAACATACTGTGGTAGATCAGATCACAATACATACAATCAGAGAGACAGACTGTTGAACAGAGAGATATGTCATTTTTCTCCTTGTATAACTAGAGATCAAAATAAATATGATCACAGATTCGGAGATAATAGTTACGGTAGATAGTGTTTATATGCATATTATCTTGCATCTTTTTAAAAAATTAAATGTAGATTTATTTTGTTCCTGCATGACATATATTATCTTTTATCATTGAATTTTTTTCTTGCGAGTAGTTTCTCTCAATGTGAGTTGTGTTTAATGTGATCATGTGGGAATGAATGCCTGTCGATGGCTCACTCTTCCCCCTACCACATGCCCTTATGGAGGCTTGCAGGGTATTATGTAGACGAACCTTTCTTATAAAAGTTCAGGCTATAAAATTAGGAGGGGGACTAGAGAGGGTAGGAAGTAGGTGATCATGTGTGCAAATGTGTATTCTCTGCACTCGCCCAACAAAACGTATATATATTGGTATTCCACAGAAAAGAGGCTAGTTCCTGTAGCAGATGATTTTTCTTTTTCCCCTTGGATGGTTCAATGAGCAGTGCACCTCTGAAAAACAAACTCACACTATAAAGAAAATGTTAAAATTTCAGCCACTTGGATTTCACTTTTCAGAGGTTTTACCATATGTAGAAGAGAGAAGCTGAGTACAGACTACATTCGGAATGTGAAAGAAATTACTGTAAATGACTGACTAAAAGCCCACCTTTTTTGATGAAAAGTTAGCCATGAAAAGTGATGGGGGGACTATTTTTGAGCACCACTACTTAAAGTTAACGCCAACATTTCATTGTGTATACATAGGTGCTCAGAAAATAAGTAAATCGGGAAATGATACACAAATATAATTAAAGCAATAAATACAATGATACTGCCAAAAATGGTTGAAATGTTATTGTTATTACATTATTTTCTATTTTGGGTAATTATTTTTTTTAGTTGTTCAATAAAACTTTCTAATTTGTAAAAATAAAAACGTTTGTTGACAAGAAGAAGAGTTCCTGGGTTTCCAACTGGGTTCAGGGGCCATATAAAGTCCACTGAGTAGATTTTCTTAGAGATGTTGCCCTTCACTTTTATTTAAACACAAACTAAACAAACAAACAAAAGTGCCCATTTTATTTTAACCAAACTAAAAATTAAATGAGAATGTGTTACATTATGATAAATTAAAGAAATTACAGCAAAGTTAAATACTGAATGTAAATTACAATTATAAGATATTTAAAATATTCAAGTTAAACTTGTAAGCACTTAATTCACGTATATATTGTTTTTGACATAAAAAGTGTGATTTACCAGACAAAGAAGATGCCAATATAATATTTTTATTTTTCCAAAAGTGAGACTTGAAAGTTTGGAGGGGGAAGGGCTTATATTTGCAGGAGGGCTATATTCGGTCATTTACGGTAAATCAAGTGGAATTCTTTACCAACCTTAAAAGCGGAATAAGATTGGATGGAAGTAGTTAGACAGACAAAGTGTCGATGGAAAACCAAATAGCTATTCTGAAAAACCAAGTGGACAGATGACCAAGGGTGACAAAGGAGTAAGCAAGCAGAAAATGGAAGAAGAGAACGAACTTGATATGCAGCAGACTTGGGACACCATGAGGCATGATGAATTCATGAAGAATATAATAGGAGGGAAGGAATCACAAGTAAGCCTGAAGGGTAAATACATTCAGCAAATTAAAGGGAGATGTTGCAAAGAATACCCTTACCAGGGGATAAGACAACTAGCAGTGTATACAGGAGGATGAAGGGCTGCAATCCATCTTCATGTTGATAGACTAATGATGATAAATTTTTTCCATACTTAAATGGAGTAAAACATCCATAAAATAATAATATAAGCAAAAAATCCTGGTTATTATTAATAAACCTCTCTGCCCTTCGAATTTTTCAACTTCTATAAGAGTTAAAATTGTGGAAAATCATGACTATGGACTATTATAGTTACTTATTTTTTATTCCTAGTTCAAATAAGTTCATGTTTATAATGTATACAGTAATTGGGAAAGTGAAAAGTAATTTAAGGGCCTCAAACTACATCATCATTAATTAATAATGCTACCTGCATTAATTAAACCTTATTAACAATTTGTTTAATGCAACCATATTAATGAAACCTGAGAAGTAGAGCTCACCTAGTACTATGCCCAACAGAATGCAAAAATTCTCACATCACGGTAGAGAGGCCAGGTTTCATAGGTATGAGAGCTCACCTAGTACTATGTACATGGGCATGTGAAAATTCACACTTCAAGGTAGGAAGATGAGTTCCTTTCCCTGTGCCACCAGTGGATTCCCAGGAAAATCTGGTAGCTAGAAAATCATTCAGGTTGGGTTTAGCTGTAGGTGCCCAGAGGTGGCACCGGGACTTAAACCTAGGTCTCCTGTTCAGTTAAGTGCTCCACCCACTACCTACATTTGAACTACTTCACCGAATTCAAGTTTGGCTACCACGAACTTGAATTCATTTGTGAAACAAAAATTATCTATAACTGTAATAAAATACCATCTTATAATAAACAAGGAAAGCAGAACAGTAGAAAGGAACATCCTCAAAAATAAGATTATTGATTAAAACAAAGGATGAGTTAATGAAACAAAAATTATTAGAGATAAGTCTGACAGCATTTAATTTTAGTACCATGCACATTGAATATTTTATTAATGGTTGTGTGAACACATTTTTTTACACACAAACAGTGATCAGAAGCCAAGAGTGAAGCTCAATTAGATATCATGGTCTTGCACTTTATATACATATATAATGTTGACACAAATTGAGGATAATGAGAACTGTCTAGATGTCCTAATATGAATCAGAGAACCTCAATGAAAACTCTTTCTTATATTTATGCATTATAGGAATTAAAACAATGACCTTTGAAATACATAACCATTACCATTTTGTGCAGGTATTTGAAAGGCACAAATTTATTATCTCCAACATACTGGAAGGGCCAAATCATTCAAAAGTTATTGAAAATTAGATAATGGATAGCCGGGTAAACTTAAAACAAATTATAAAATCAAGAATAATTTGAAACAAGAGAGAGAAAACTGACCTTTGGAAACATCCCAGAGTTTGACTTTTCTATCTGCCCCACCGGTTGCCAGCAGTCGGTCAACAGGACTCCATTTGACAGCGTTCACTTCTCCATCATGGGCATCCTTGGTCATAAGCATAAAATGAAATTTCAACATGAGATCTGATGTGGGCAGCATTGCTTATATCATACATGTGGTTCACATATCATTAAAAAATAGGTATGGACCAAATACTGTCAAAAAATTTGTATGTATTAGCATTTATATGACCATAATATACATCATGAACAAACATCATTCCCTCAAAGCCTACTCCTCTACATATACATAATTTGTTCATCATACACAATCCTCTTTCTGTTTTTTATATTTATAATAATAATAATAATATATCTTTATTGGGGTGAGATCAAGATATATAGTCCCTTCTTCCACGTAACCCCTTGTCAATTAATACAATATACATGTAAATAATGTGAGAGCAAAAGAAACAAAAAAAATAGGATAGACATTATACTATAATTGTTAACCATGTAGAAAGATATTTAAAATTTTGTGGAAATAATTTAAGAATAGTTGACTGTTATTCTTGATGAAAGAACTCACTGCAGGAAAACACTGACACAGGAATGGGGGTGTGAAAAACCTGCAAAAACCTCCTGATAGAATAGCTGTGTGTAATAATGATGTATAAATTATTATTTATGATTAAAAGATCAATGAAAAGCAGAATATAGTTCATGTGCACATTCAAACACACATAAATATATACTTAAATATACACACACCTATACATACATACACACATACACATTACAATAATAATTTTAATAATACACTTTTATAATACATGTTTTAATAATTAATACAAGTTTATAATTAATTTCAATTAGTTTACCATCTTTCTTACTACATTCTCATGTTATATGTCAATATCTTCATTATATTATTAACCATATTTGCACAAACCAAAGACGATGTGTTTCCCCTCCCTGCCTTATGTAGAAAAAGCAGGCTTGTCATAAACACATAAGCAAAATTCTCAACTTTTAAAAAACTAGTGAAACGATGTTCCTTATGTCAACTGGCTGGTGGCTTACCATTATGTCAACTAAAAAATGTCTTATGACTAATTAAAAGTTACTGTGATTGGATTTTTAAAGGCATCAATTCTGTCACAGTATAAACTGCAACAATTTTGAGACATAGGATTCAGAGCATGTGTTAGAAAATGGGAGATTTCTTAGAATTTGGTCTCTTATTACTTCATTTGATATGTATGTACTCATTTTCATTACACATTTTTGACACTTGAGCTATGTCTTAGTCTGTTTTCACACCCCTCTTCCAGAGTGGGTGTTTTCCTGCAGTTGATTCTATCCTCAAGTGTATCAGTCAGTCAACTTCCTTACATTTCTTCCCAAAGTGCAATGATGTGTATTATGTATTAGCTTTATTCATTAATTTTTAAATTGTTTGCCACACTTAAAAATCTGCAACCCATTTACTGAAAAGTATGTATTTTTGTAAAGAGATATGTAAATTTTGACGAGGGGTTAGGTAGAACATGTTTTGGGATCAATCTCACCCCAATAAAGACTATTATTATTATTTTTAGTATTCCTCTTTCGCTGCACTTCATGATATTAAACATAATAATTTGTGGTTACTAAGAGTTAGAAAAATATGACAATGACAATAAAGAATCATCAAGGAGGTTATGCCAAATCTAAACAAAGAAAGATCATGAAATATACTACTGAAGGAGGGGTACCCAGATCTCAATAATGGACATCAGAAATGAAGCAATATATGCATCAATGGGTGACACATTGGACATTACGGTGTCAATGGCATGTGAGTGGTATGGCCATCTTCTTAGTATGAACAAAGAATGATGACCTGAAAAGGTATTCGACTGGGCACCACTGGAAAGAATAAAACAAGGCGGACCCTGAAGAGAACAAATAGAAAACGGAATGGAAAAAGATTGGGGATGGAAACAGAGTAGTCAGAAACTTCAGTAGCCCTAAAACAAACTCAACAGTCCAATGCATGATGCTTGCATTCAAATAACTTCATCCTTAAGAATGATTCATTCCCCAAATTACCTTTTGTATGCCTACTTTGCTTCCCAAGTAATGTGATATATACATTAGGTTCTCATCTATGTTAACTTCATCAAAAAAGAAAATCTCTAGTCTATAGTAACTGAAGCAGGCATTGTAACTTGTGACACTATATCTGCCTCTCATTACAAGAATGACAATGGCAAAAAATTATTATTATGAGACTTTGCTGAAAGCCTATTCTACAATGGATGTAAGCAGTAATACGTATGCTCTAAGCAGTAACACGCAAAGATTCTCGTACGACCTCCTTCATTCTCCAATGAGGATGTAATTTTAGCCAATCAGGGTGTGCCATTACTACCATCGGTGTCAGTGTCACAACCTACTGCTTTTTAGGAAACTTCTTTGAAGCAGCAATAGTAGTCTACACGTTCATTTCAATAATTTAACTTTCCACAGAGTTAAATTGCTAGCAACTCTTGAATAAAAAAACATCCACAAAAATAATGTGCTATGTCATGACATGCATCATACATGCATCATACATTCATCAGTCATGTCATGCAGTATACATTCGTCTTCCATATCCCTATTGACCTTTTACAGCTTAACTGTTAAGTGCTAATATAAATTTCCAAAATTTTTTATTATAAAAAATGAACATGAAAACTGCCTTTGCTGCTCCAAAAAAGCTTCCAAAAAAGCACTGGTTCATGACTGCACCGGAAGTAGTAATGGTGCACTCTGATTGGCTGAAAGTTTCATCTGCTGTTCAATGTAAGCTGTAAAGATGAGACATGGCCATCTTTCTTACGGCAGGTCCTTATGGCTATATTATGGCTTACATCCATTGTAGAATAGGCTTGACTCATATGGTGAACATCTAATGATGAAGTAAAGGTAGTAAAACTCACAAATCGAAGTATCACACCGGTGGGCACACTACACCCCAAGAAACCCAGATCTGCTGCAGATCCAAAATTGCTGCCATGGCTACCACGGTTTGTGTTGCCTCCCTCTCTTGCTGCATCTTCCAGCTCCCGCTGCATCTTTTGTTGCCTCTTCCGTACAAATCCTTCATGCTCTTCATTCATGCGGTCAGCATCTCTTGATTTAATGGATATCAACCTTTCAACTAATTCTCTATTTTCATCCTTAAAAACATACACAAGTAATAAGAGAAATGAATTATGGTTGCTGCATTATTGCAACAAAATATGTATAATAGCTAATGTCAGATTAATATAGATGCATATATGGGAAGATATACCAGTCCCCTTGCATACCTTCTTATAAGGAAATTCAAGACTGATAAATTACAACTTTTAAGCTTGATTTAGGCAATAATATGTAGTTAGTAATTATATATAAATTTTTATCATGATATTAGAATAACTTGCTAAATTTCACTGTTTCCCAGGTTAATATAATTTAAATTTTAGGCAATTAATTTGTTAAATAACATTAAAAACTGAATTTTTAAAAATTAACTAATAAATTGTATCAGGGTTCAAAGAAAAACCAACTGAAGTTCATGAAACTTAAATTCCAAGTATAAATTGTATCAGGGTTCAAAGAAAAACCAACTGAAGTTCATGAAACTTAAATTCCAAGTATCTAATGGGTGAAAAGTAATAAATATCAAAATATCATCTTTAGAGAATTATGTATCATTTAATGTTTCTTCATTAATTACATTGCATCGAAAATTATTGAATTTAAAAAAAATTCATTGTAAATGAAGTGCAAATTAAAAGCAGAAATGGGTACTTTGAATGAAATGTCAGATTATTTTTAAAATTACATTCAAACACACACAGTAGACAGTACATTGTATATGGAAAAAAATGAAAAAAATATTTGTAGAAAAATTTTAATCATAGTAAAAGTAATCATTTAAGACTTCCACACAATATAACATTATATTATTATATAATATTAATCTTAGACTCACATTTTTATGGCAGATGCTAACATCTTCATGGGTTTACACCAATATTTCAATTTACACCAAGCTAATTCTGCCATATGTTCTAACAATCAAAGAGCCCTTGAAATGCCAAGAATGAAATGTTTGCCCTGATCAACCTTTTTCGCTGAACGAGTAATATATCGGGCGTTCAGAATCATCCCCCCAAGTACGAACGACCATAATCTTGGTTATTCAAAAGTTATCCCCTCACTACAAACAACATAGATATGGGTCGCTGTGCCTTAGCTAGATACCAAACATCCCAGGCATATTTTCTTCCTGTTTCGACCCAACTTTGTGGAGTGTCAAACCCCTCCCTCAGCAGTCCTTAATTGACCCTCGGTCGCTCTTGTCTGACCCTTTCTCGGAAAGTGTCCACAGTCAATGTTTTGTTCGTCCAGTGAATTTTTAAACACAGCCGCTTTTTATAAAATTAAGTAATGGTATTTAAAAACTGTATTCCCATCATTTTTCTGGGCTTATACTATTTTTAAACAAAATTCTACCATCAATTTTAATGATATCAAGAGTGGAAATAAATTCAAAGTAATCTTTTGAATTTCCGTACATTTTTGTACAGAGGTAGTTATACGTACAATGGTATACAACATGAGACTATTAGTAAACTCACAAGAAAGAGTTTTTAACTTATTAGTCATCCCATTAAACAGCAAAAACTATTTACTATACTGCATCCTTGATCTGTACTGCTGGTGTGAAAAGACTGAGGAGAGAGAGATTTCATTCTATGTAACAAAAGGAGACTGAATAATCAATATGACTCTAACGCGAATAAAACATTAGTAGGCGCTGGTATGTCCTTAAAAGGGCCTTCAGTACGAGATCTTAGTTAATTTGGACGATAGATTTTTTGACGTTTAAAAATTGTGCACTCACAGCGAATCATGAGGAATTCATTTCTAGCATTATATTTGTAAAATTTGAATTGTAAATTTCTTTTGAAAAACTAATCCATGTAAACAATTTTGACCATGGACACATGCTGAGTGAGGGACTGCTTATAGGACCACAGGAAAGGTCTCCAGGGCCTTTTCTCCGAGAAAAGGTCTCATGCCCCAGCTGAGAAGGGTCAAAGAGGGAAAAAATCTTATACCTGTGAACTTTGATTTTGCAAGCGCTCCTGAAAATTAGCTCCATACAGAGTGTCAAAATTTCTCTTTACATACTCATATGATGGGACTGTGTCCCAGTTTAGGACTCATGCACAAAAGGGTTAATCCTAGCATTGCACAAGAGAAATTTAATTTAAAATATATTCTTACTTGTTTTACATGTATGCCACCAATATTAGGATGCCAAAATTCGTAAGATGGCCGAATAAAGTAAGAATTAAAATAATGTCCAGTACTGTAAGTTTGCTGTGAAGCAAAGTTCCTATAAAATTCGTTGCCTACTTAAAAAAACAATAATTTTAGTTTTATTAATGATTTTTTGATGCCATACTTACATTTTCTTTGATTTGTAAACTACCTTCACATTTTAATGATGATTTCAATTATCATAATTAAAAATGTATAAACAAAGTATTAAAAAATCTTTAAATATTAACAACAAAAACAAAACAAATAGGACTCAAAATGTAGTTTAAACACTATGAAGAAAAAACAAGTCGTATTTTGAAGTCATTTTTTAAACAGTGGATTTTTATTTCGTCCCTGGACCACCACCTAATAAACCTTTGTCAGAAACAAAAGGGATGAGTGCCATGGCTACTTTTCTCCTACACACAGCTGTGGCAAAGAAATGAGGCTCTTGAAGTTGAGGGGTTAAATGTAGAATATCACAATTAGCAATACAAATTGTTAATTAATATCACTTACTTGTGTTCTACGTAACTTTTCTTCGAGAGATGCAAAGGCTAACTGCAAGGCTTGGTGTTCATCCTTTAACATTTGATTTAACCTCTCTAGTTCACTTATATTTGTCTTTAAAGAATGAATTTGACAATTTAGAAGTTCTATTGTTTGACTACTTTCAGCTAAACTGTTGAAAAGAAAAGAGAAGGATTAAAAAATAAATGGCATTGTCATTAGAAAGCACTTAATTTTAATTTCATGATGCCACAACCCAAGACATCTTCACGTATGAACAAATTTTCCTATCCTGCTTAGCATTTTAATCAGGAATAATTTATTACAGTTAAAATATATCAGTTTTTTTTAATATAGCATACAGATCTCACTAAAATTCTCCACCATTTAGATTATTTTATTACTGAAAATGAGAACCCAATCGTCAAAAATTTTTTGTAGCCCAACAAGATGGAGCTTGTTTTTATTTTTTAATGGAATCATATTTTTCAGATATTAATATAATAGTCTTTAGACTTGTATATTAATATATAATTTAATTTATAATTTTTTATAGTGAAACATTGTACAAAAGTGTAAGTCAAATGAATGTGTGTGTTTTTGTGCGTAAATGTGAAACCACATTTACGTGCAATAAAATCAATTTAAAAATTTTTTGTTGGAGAATAAATATAGTTTTATGTACAAAAGAGATGAGAATGAGAGAGTTGGCGATAGGTAGATGTAAATCTGAAAGCACTCATCAGAAAACAAATTTTATCCTTTTTACTCCATTGGAACTGGAAAATCAAAAAATCCAGAATTTACTTGCTAGATATTTTTATAAGGAACATTTCTGTTCAAAATCAAGTCTCTATCTTAATTAGTTCTTGAGATATTGCAATATTTTGAAAAAATCATATTTTAACTTTTTCACCCCTGAAAAAACAAAATTTTAAAAATATCATCAATGGTGGGTCCCTAGGTAACAACAGGAACATATCCTCAAAATTTCAAGTTTCGAACCAAAGTGTTTTTTTCTGTGTTGATTGAGTCAGTCACTAAGGACATTCTCCTTCATACATATAGATTTTAATTGGTTATACTTCGCTGGGAACGTGACTTTACTACCATGTCATTTTTTTTAACTTCAAACAACTGATCTTTCTTTGCAACATTATATTGTGTTGACAAACTCCAGTACATAAAATATACTTGTTTGTCCATACTCAATATTTTTTAGTATGAACAGAAGGCTGATCAAGTGGCTATGTATGCTAGCTACTTTCCAATGATTGATTTTATTTCAATATTATATTACAATGTAAAAAAATTTCTATGGAGTAATAAAATGCAGTAGTATTTTTGTTGTCTATAGGGTGCTTTGACAGATATGGTCATTTCACACCTCTTCATATCATAGAAAATATTACTATTGGACAAACACAACACCCATGCCCTAGACAGGACTTGAACCTTTGGGTTAGCCAGTGAGCGTGCTACCCCCAGGCTAGCCCATCCGGCTGTAATAAGATGCAAAATAATTCTTCCACTCAGTTTGTTAAAGTTATTTCTTTGAATAAGATACAGCATATTGTTTTTTGTTGTGAAATACAGAAAAGTTGAATAAGACTTTAGTTAGGCCACAACACTGTTACAAATCAGTTAATGGTCTGATAAATGAAAATTATGTTAGATTCAAACTCTCAAAAATACTCACTTAGCCTCCTTTATAGCAAGCTTCTTCTCCTTATCTTGTAAACGAATATTGAGATCTATTAGTTGTTGGGCATTCTCTCCCTTACGCCGATGGAGTTCCGTAAGCTCTTCCTGCTGATGTAACAACCTCTGCTCCAAAGTCTGTGCAACCAGCAAGGAAAAAGGCATTATTTATAAAATAGAGAGCCTAGTAAAACTAAGAAGGCTGTTCAACAAAGAGTAATCATAAATTTAAATCTGCAAAATATATTGCACAAAATCTTAATTTTATGTTATTTTGTTTCCTTAATGTGTACTGTATATGTGGTATAAGTTTCATTGATTTAACTCCAGGTCTGTGTTTTATGCAACCATTTCAAGTTGAAACATGTTTGTTTCACCTGAGGCGACAATAGAGCAATGACAAAAAAATTAACTGCATCAAAATTTTACTTTTTCCTGAACAAATCATCAGCCGGGGTCTTATTGAATGCCTGTTCTTCCTGCGACAAGAATGTGGTGGAAAATATTTAAAATACAGGAAAATCAATTTCAAAGGAATGTGAACCAGTAGCTCCAATCTACTCTTATGGAAGACGTAAACATTAACATTGTGCTGTCATTGTGACAGAGGTTCATTAAATAATAATGAGTATCTACCATCATAAATTTCATTGGTGCCACCCACATATTGGCAAAAGAACAATGAACATTTGGGTAGAATTTCTGCACCTTCATTTTTTAACAACTTTTCTTCAATGACATTTTCTTTAACATTCCTAATATTTCCTTAAATGATATTGTTCCTTTTAGGCGTGTTATTTTTAAGATTTATTGACACAACCAAAGAAAGAATAAAATAAAAAACCTATAATTATCACACTACTTATCTGTTCCTCCATTTAATCACCTAATCTGCCTGATATGCTTTCACAGATAATACAAAAAAATCCAAAGTATGTGACTATGAAATAAGGTCATAGTCATTCATAAGCCTGGATCACCGAAAAGAGGAATAACATAATTACTATTAAGACTTAACAAAAGCTCTTTATCAAAATTATGAAGATTGTCAAATTATAAATAAATACTTTTATAGAATTGAGTGTTATCAATAATGTAACTAGTAATAAAACCCACCACTGGTATTGCTGGAATTACAGTGAACTGTCAAATAAATCCAAAGAGTAGATTATTGAGTTATGTACTAATCTACTCAATGAGTTTAAGTCATGTGAAATATTTTCAAGGCCAGTAAAAATTAATATGACTTCAAGTTTACAAAAATAACAGAAACATTAACATTAAAAGCTATACACTACTAACTCTACTCTCTTAATTTAAAAAATCATTTGAATTTATATTTTTTACCACAAGTTTCTTGTATAGTTGGAAAAAACTAAATAAAGTCCCCAATGCACAGTGGGACAAAAATTAGTTAACTGTGACATGAATGCCTGTAGAACATATTCTTGGGGAAATTACTTCTTGCTTTTTTCTAATATTTTACTTATGCATTTGACATAAGCATTCCATTTTTATGATTAAGAATGTTGTCTTTATCATGGTGAAATTAGAACAATGGGGTCTTCTCTTACATTGGAGATTTTTCTCATTTGTAATTTGAATGAGAATGTGTAACATATTTGGTATTAGAGGTAGAGCCTTGAAAGAGTCAAGGTTTTATTTATATAGATGATGACAAAAATATCAATAACCAAATGCAATAAATAGATATATGTTCCATGTTCCTTCAAAACTGGTCTCCCATAGGCTTCAATATTAGGACGCCTTTTGTTTATACCATTTCATTGCCGATTTTCCATTAATTAACAAGAACAGTGTTCATTCAATAACATTTTCTGATTATTCTACCTTTTTTAATTTCAACTAAATACAAACAAGGACAGATCACTATGGCTCAAAGCTTTTTAGACAAAGTCTGTAATAGGTACAGTATTAACAGTCTTCAACTAAACTACAAAAAGATACAGATCATAACATGTAATCACTTGGAAATAAAGGAGAATAGTTGCTTCAACAGAAGTTGGAAAAAGTCACCTTTACAAGATTCTTAAAGTTACATGTTCTGCAATCAAAAAGCTGGAATAGCATGCTGATAGTCGATGCCCCTAAGTAGATAATGTGAAGCATGCAATTAGACTTATGAAAACAGCTATAGGTATCTTTAAAAAGACTTATTGTTATCATCAGGTAGCACCTCCAGTTTCCCAGGTGCCATAAATAAAGCTATATAATTTTGATGTACACATTTTCTGTGGTGTGTTTTACCAGGGTTCATCCATTAGTCAATGGAGTCTTTTTAATTAAGAAAAAAATAAGATGCATACATCATGCTTCACACAAGGCCCATTGGAGACTTTTATTGAGAAAAACTAATTTTGCTGATTATTACATCTACAAAAGTTTTAACTATACACATAAGCAGCTGGAAACCCTCACAAATTTAAATAGTTTTAAAACAAAACTATTCATTAATTAAATGTTATATTAAAAAATTGGATTTTTAGAGTGACCCATTATTGACTGTTATTTTATTATATCTTGTTTCTTCATAATTTCCATTTGTCAGCCCTATTATATATTCAATGTACACAAATTATTGTATATAATTTGTAAATAATTCAAGAAGGATTTTGTGCTGCCTTTCGAAGTCTACAGTTCATGCATAACCAATACAGACATACAGTATAATGATACTACTAATTATACTGAAAACTTCCCCAAAAGAAGTCTTTAGTATGATGCTCTTTGTAAGTAAAATGAAGTTATCATCATTTTTAATTCCCAATTGATGTGTATACCAGATAGTAAACAAAATTGGTGATAATTCAGTTATTGTTGATAGTTAAATAAAGGAATATTCCTCCAAATACTTGAAATATGCCTCTGTCAATTCAATTAATACTTAAACAATTGGACGTTTTACCGTTAGTTACATGATGTTAATGCCAGGAATAACAAACCAAGCTTATGATAGATTAATTTGCTAATTCCTGGACAGGAAATCTTAATGGCAATGAATACATTTAGTGATTTATTTACTCATACTGTGCTCCTAACATAAGGTGTTATTATTAACTCGTAAAACCACATTTCTCCATATGCTAAATATGATCCAAAGAATTCCCCTCAGTTCAGCACAAGATTCATATCTGACATATATCTACAACCAATTTCTAACCATAATACTTTAATTATCTCACACAATTGCCTCACTACCATAAGGATATAACAGAACAATTAACTATGAAGATATGCAGATCTCACCTGTATTTTTTCCGAAACCTTTCCATCTTGAGAAGTCGTTCTTTGACTAATCTCTGAACTTTCTAACCGCAATCTCTCATTTTGAATTGATAGCTGTAAATTTTCGGCTCTCAAGGTATTAGAGCTTTCAAAAATCGTGTTATCTGAAACAAAGAGAGACCCAAAGTAAATACAAAATAAATCGTAAAATCTAGAGTGACATCCCTCATTTTGTAATGTCAGGGGAAAATCCAACATTAGCGATTATAACGAGTTAATATCTGGAGTTTTCTTCAGTGTTTTATGACAAAATATTATAAGCAAATGAAAAAAACAAAGAAAACCATTGACAGATGTTCGACAATTTAGAGTCGACCGCTTCCAAAGCAATACAGAGAAAGATACTCACGAAGCTGTATTAACTCCTTAAAACAATGGCATTGTGTTTTATCTCTCATTTGCAATTGTTGAAGAATATCACTTCTCCAGTCCCACTGTCTCCGCTCCATCAAGGAGGCTGCCATGTTAATTTGACTCTTAATAAAACTGGCAACCAGGTAAAAGTATGGCAAGAGCAGACAACTTGAGAAAAATAATGATACTATGCACTACCAACGAAACATCTAAATGACTGCCAAAATCCATTTTTTAGTTGTAAAATCGTATATTAATCTTTTTTAACTATTTCACAAAATTGTACGGAGGTATCATATTTTTGGCGCCATTAAAAACCGTCATTAAAAATTAATTTCTATCATTTAATCGGACGAAATACAAATAAAAATAATTCCTTTCGAGTTTTTGTTTACTTTTCCAATCTTCCTACTTTTAATTCCTAATTGTCGGCTATGTTCATTTTGATCCTGTATGTGGTAATGCCGGCATCCTGATAAAGAGCGGGCTTATTTAATTTCTGGTTCACAGTTAACGCTATATAAAACTAATGTCATCACACGTATGACCAATAAGTACTGTCACAGATTAATTTAACTATTAGCTTATATCGTTAAATGTGATAATAATGATCGAAGGAAGCAATAAGTTGTACCTTTTGTAATATTTAACCGTCTTTTCTAAATTAATGCAAAAGTTACTTTGGCGAGCATTGGTGACATCACACGTCATTACCCAATCAAAGCAATTTATCTCGTTATCCAGTGCGACACTGGCGTTCTCTTTTACAGCAAACAGGAAGTAATTCGAAACAAAAATATCATTTTTAAAATCGAATTTCACTTTTTTAATTGTACTAGTGACTTTAAAATTCCGAAATATGAATAAAATGTGACATTAATCAGATAATGAATATTATAATTAGAAAGATGTTTGAAGTGTCGTTATCAATGAAGTGACCAAATGTTCTTTATTTGTCATCGACGATCTTATCTCGCACAGTTATTCCTGATGATTTTGTCTTTAAATACAACTTCATTTAATTTTTTGTTATTTTAAATGATTTACTTTTGTGTCCTCCTCGCTCTTTTTGGGCACTCAGAAGCATTACAAGATATTTATTTAAACTCAGACAATGAAGGAACGTGGTTTGTTCACAACTCAAATAAATGTAAGTAGATTCACATATTTATTTCTTATAATTTGAAAATAACTACCCGCTATAGGTACATAATTAAATATCTACCTGCATATAAATAACATTCATTTTAGCAATCTCAATTCCTGCAAAAGTGCCTGGTGGAATTTATTCAGATTTGAGAAATAATCGTATAGTCCAAGATGACTTTTATTATAGATCAAATGATGAAGATTATCGGTGGATAGCTTATGAAAACTGGACGTATGAAATAAACTTTACAGGTATGTCTTAAATGCTTCGGAGTTGAAGCCTTTTTTGTGGACAGTTATTGCATTTTACTTTTCTCTCCAGTCCCAAACGGATGGGCACCAGAAATGAAAGAGGCCTTAGTATTTCATGGTCTGGATACAGTTGTAAAGATAATACTAAATGGTGTACAGCTAACCCCCAGTCTTGATAACATGTTTGTGCGCCATGTTTTACCTGTTAAGGGAGTTCTTCAGGTCAGTTCCTTTATTATTTTGATGAAATAATAAATTTAGAGGTCATGGTAGCCCAGTGGGTAGAGTGCTTGGCTACTGACCGGGGGACCCTGGTTCGAGACCGGGTGACGACCCTCCGGACACCTCCAGCTAAACCCAATCTGAGTGAGTTTGCGTGTACCACATCTTCGTGGGAAACTACAGGGGGCACAGGGAAAGGAACCGGCACCTCTACTCTGATGTGTGAATTTCCACACGCCCCGTGGGCTTAGTACTAGGTGAGATCCGCCTTCACTTAACACACCAACTTTCGGGTTGATTACTGTGGTTTTTTTACGTTATATATAAATTGTATATATATATATGTAATCCAGCAATCCAATATTAAATTATTACTGGTTTTACGAGCGGACTAAATTATTTTTTCATTTATATTTTCCGGCTAAATTTTAACTCTAAGTACACTGATTTTATTTCTACAACTCTTAATTGTAATTTCGATTGTAGGAGGAAAAGTTAAAATGAATAATTCCGTAGGTAGTATAAATGAAACAATATATTTTATTAGAAAGTATATTTACTCATCAAATTGAATAATTTTTCAGAAAGCTTATCTTTTACTTTTTAGAACAGCTTTCTTTGAACTTTGAACAGTTGAACATCAAGTTCAAATATTATTTTTCTAAATCAGTTAAAACTATATTCCACGAGTAAGTCCCTGAAAGTGATCTTTGAATCGTCTCACGGCATAATCCTCACGAGAGAAAAGCCAAAAGTAGGCCGAGGAGGAGGATTGTAGTGTAAGAGCCTTCACTGAACCTTCATTTACTATTTGTGAATTTTGATATGGGATGTTGGTGACGAAGAAAGCATGTCACGTTCCATACCGGATCACAACGAAGTGCATCTGATTCGTTTGTCGTCGGGTAATATTCGCGACATGAATATCCCCCACGAAAAGTGTTTAAAATTTTAGAATGAATTTGTCGAGATTCGTCTTCGTTGCACCAACATTGAAATGTAATATTAATTTGAGTGACGGAATTGGACTTTCGACTTTTTGGAATGTTTCCACTCCATAGATGGTGGAAGCGTTGAGTTAATTGATACAAACGTTGGTAAACACGTCGAACTGGGGTGCATTAAGGATTATGTTAGTCATTGGCAGGTTCACACGGAAACTGAAAATAATTATTATCGGCCTAAGCTGTGATGAATCTACTTATTCTGACACTTTTCAATATTCAGTATTTCTCTAATTAACTGAGCGGATGAATCGAAACGAGCAGAAATGTAATTTGAGCCAATGATTAACGCTCGCTTTCTCGCGAAAGGTGATGCAGCAGCTGTCAGCAAGCGGCTAACGCTTTTGTAAATCTCATTCCTTAGTCAACAAATTTAGTGTATTACAATTGTGATTATGGCATTGTGTATTTCATTATCTATTTTGTTAACACTTGATCTTACACAGCATCACATGGTATGCCATTAGAGATAATGAAAGTATAAATATTGAACAAGAAAAAAGGACAGAAAAATTAGCAGAAAAATTAGTAAGGAAGGTAAATATCACAGAATCCTCAGAAAGGGAGAAGTCATCTCATTAGTGGTAATTAACTTTCGAGTCTTGAAAAATAAAGTACCTGACTTCTATCATATGCTTAATAGCACAGAAGCTGATATTATCACAGGATCAGAGAGCTGGTTATAGCAAGATATGCAGACAA
>WURS02349226.1:0-17747 GCA_011762765.2 Rhinocypha anisoptera
GATAGCCCTAAGAGCTAGTTGTGTGTATAAATTTCTGTGGACATAAAAATAAGTTAACACTTATATCTTGTGTCAATGTCTATGGTAATGCATATACATTTATACCTGAGACCTTTCTTTTGGTGCCTTTTTCTTGGTGCCTATCTCTTGGCCTCCAACCTCTTTGGGCAGTTTGGAACATCAAAAATGGTTGGAATTGCATTGGGCCTTATTGCATTCACCCATCTGCCGTCCTCAAAATGGAATTGTAAACGAGTGTGTACAACTTTTATGTAAAGGTATTGCACTAGAAAAGGGATTTATTATTAAACACAATATTTCACTGCATGTGTATATAAGAAATTAAAGATAATTTATTACTGCACAAATTGGATTCAGGTAATAAAAGAAGTCTCTATATTTATAATTTCATAAAACACTGCACATTATGCACAGACATGATTCTATAAGCTATACAATATAATAATGTATTGAGTCCTCGACTGTTAATTGAAAGTAGCAATAACATCTTCTACATATTGCAAATTGGTGAAAATATTCACAGGAAATATAACGGTGTTAATACTTGATACTGTGAACGTTTAACACTGGAACATTAATTTGTATATTCTCGGTATCTTACTGCTAATTTACTGCACAAATTCATTCATAAGAACAAGATATACAAATTTCAGCAGTTATTCATTTCCACTATAGTGACCGAAAATTTTTAAATAAAATAAAAAGAGCAATGTTACACCGCACGTTTCTATGCATAATTCGTTACAGCTACAGTTTTCCCATAAATGTTAATACGTGGTCTTGGACTTTTAACGCATAAATTGACACAAAAACTGATTCTATTGTGCAAACATCGATGCTATTTATCATTATAAATGCATTAAATCAGAATACTTTCAACTGCAGTTAGCTAATTAAATTATAAACATCGAAATAAATATATTGAAATTATACCTAATTATTCAAAATTAGTATTATTCTTGGAAAAGTCCCAATTATGTAACATGAATTTCGTCTTTAGGCTTTCTTAAATTTCATGTCTCTCCAGTGGTTGTTAACTTTGTCATGAACTAGTGTAACACTCTAAATTTCTACCATAAATAAAAAATAAAATAATTTTAAAGGAGTTACTTCGATACTTTTTAAAATTCTTGTTGTGTGACCAATGATGATGAAACAACATGAACATCGACCATGAAAGTTACTTCAGCAAAATTTCCTACAAAAGTATAATAATCTAATTTTCTCACTTTCTTTGACAAATATTTTACACGTGCATTCAGGTTACATCAAAAAGGAAACATATATGATTGACAACATTAAAATTTCAAGTTAAAACTTACCTCACAAAGGCGAGAATACTAGGTGGGCTGCCAATTGTGGCGACGACAATTTTGCAGACATTTGGCTCTTCTTCCAGGTTCTTTTGGGAAAATATATAATTTCACCCCATCTTCTAACCTCCTGGAGCGGTTAGGAGCAGCACAGTACAGCATATCCCAGTGAAATATCAATAAATTTGTTGCACAAAGTCAATGAATTAGCACGTGAACCATAGGATAAACAAGGAACACTGACGCAGAAATGGTCGATGAGACGACCTCTATCGAGCGAGATATCGAATGAACTTGATCTTTTTCTGTGTGGATATTTGCTGTCATATGAGACTACTGAATAGTGGAATGGAATATTTCTGATTTTATGTAATTTTAAATTATTTGAGTATGAATAGAGCAAAGCAAAATTTTATTATAATTGTGTAAAACATGGAACCTAACCCTGGATTTTTTGTATTCCCAATGGTTTTCCAACTGCACTGTTTTCTCTATATTTTAATTTTTAATCTGTGTAATATTCCCTTGCAACAGGGATATTTTGACTGCCTCCGAGCTGAGAAGATAAGGAATGGTCTTACTGTTAGCATTCTTTGCCCAGGACCAGTACTGACAAACTTCCTCTCAGAAAGCTTTACTGCAAGACCTGGTGAAGTGAGTACTAACTATTAAATGTTTATTAGGCTGAATGACAGTCAAATATTTTGTAACTAAGACATTCTATTATTTTGTATTAATCTCAGTGGAGTGAATTAAACAAATGTACCTGAAATTTCATGTCACAGAAGGAATTTCACAGAGTGGGAGATCTTTAATAAATTAATTTATGTAATGCCTGAGAGTTTGAAGTTGTTTTAATATTTATTCCTTCATCATAATTATGATAGTATTTCATATGGCTGTTTGAATTTGATGAGCATTACATGATTGATGATGATCTAGGTTAGGAGGAGGGTCCCCTGGAGTGCCAAGCGTATTTACACTTGTTGTCCCTTTGTACCATCCATCATATGACAATCACTCATAGAGCCCCAACCATTCATGAGTTTTTCTGCCTCGTCAACAGGTTTAGTCATGGCTCCTTTTCCTCTCTGTTCTTTTACTCAATCTCTTTGTACACTTTTATCTTGATGTAATGCAGCATTCAACTTCGTTTTCCTTCCTCTTCCCCGCTTTCTTTCCACCATTCCTTCTAACCCATTTGCCAAGAAACAATCATGTCTCAGGTAATTTACAATCCAGTTCTTCTTTCTTCTTCTTATCTTTTCTATCGAGGCTCTTTCCTCACCTGCTCTCATCAACACTTCCTCATTCCTTACTTTGTCCCTCCGGCTCTCTCCTTCCATCCTTCTTCATATCCCCTTATCTCCAGGGCCCTCTAGTTTTCTTACATCTTCCTTCTTTATCCAAAGTATCTGATATATACAGAGCCACACTCATTATATTGTACATTTCTTCCTCAGTTGCTTTTTAAGTGTCCACAGAGCATCCTTCTTTTCTCTGCCAATTAAGATATATTGCCAACTGGGTGCTCACCGGCTAACCCAAAGGTCGTGGGTTCCCGCCCATGGTATGGGTGTTGTGTTTGTCCAGGTGGGTTTTTTCTAGGACTTGAAGAGGTGTGAAATGACCATAGCTGTCGAAGCACCCTATAAACAAAAATACTACCACTACTATAATATATATCCTTGGTTAAATTGTATAAGCAATGTAATAAGAAAGGCAAAGCTAAGTTGATAAAGACATCCTTAATTATCATTCTCCCTAGATACTTAAATCTCTCTCCACTTGATCTATACATTCCTCTGCCAGTTTGATCTTATATTTCTCTCCTTTTCCTCCATTGACCAAATACTTAGTCTTCTTCCTCTAAATCTTCATTCCATATTCCTTACACTTGGTGTTAAGACCTAAAATTCTTGCTAATTCCTCATTGGTTTTAGCAAAAACTTCTATGTCATCAGAAAATCTTATGCACACTATTTTTTTCCATCCCAAACACACCCCACCTCTACCACAGTCTTTACTAAAGGCCAGAGTGTCCCCAACGGGGATGTTCTTGACTTCCTCAGGTATGGAATGGTGCACCATGGAAGCTCTTTGTGGAGAGTGCCCTCATATTCAATGCCATGCTCCCCAGACTTTTAGAGTCATCAAGAGTTCAGTTCTCCAGACTTATGGGAGAGACCTGGTTCGATGACTCCTTTGTTATAAATATGGTGTTTCTCTGCATGGATTCTACCAGGGTAGGAAGATTGGGGGTCCCTATTATATGGCCTGCCAACCATTGGAGAGATGTGGTGAATTCCTTAATGAGACTTACCATATTATGGGGCAACGGGACCAGTCCCCATGTTGGGACCTACCCTAGGTTGGGATATGGCATTGGTACTATTGTTTTCAACAAGTTGCTTGGGAAATAAAGGTCCACCCATGCATAGCATTACCCATACATGGGTAATGCTTAGAAATCTCACACTGTAGTGGATTATGGGCACCACTTCATCTTTTGAAGATTTTTCTCCTCCAAAAGAAAACATGATGCTAAGTAAAATCGGAGGTTGCCTGATATCTGGACAAGTTGATTTACATTAATTGTATTTTTCTTTCAATAGAAATATGGTGTGGCAGCCAGTGCAAGTGACCGTCGGATGACGGCCGAGCGCTGTGGTTACTTGTGCTCTGTAGCACTTGCAAATGGTCTTCGTGAAGCTTGGATAGCCCTCCCCCCTGTTCTTCCCGTCGCTTACATGGGACGCTACTTGCCAAATTTTACTTGGGTGTAAGTTAAGAGAATTCACTGTATAATGAATTATTGTTTTACATGCATGACATTATATGGAATGTTTTTAAGATCACTGGGTGTCATATTCAATCTTTGAAGGCATGCTTAAATCATTCATGGATTGACTAAATTCTTATGGATAAATTAAACTAAGATTATACCCGGAAACTTCTGATTTTATCACAAATTTCTTGATTTCACTTCTTTCACCTCACTGAACTATTTCTCTCTCTTTTAGGATTGGTGGCTTCATAGGGTCCAAGTACTTGCTCAAATTGAGAGACACCCAAACTACTTTCAAGAACAACTAACCATTTTTGTTGGTTGATATGGTTGCACAAGATTGCATGAAATAAGTGAATGAATACCTTTATGACATAATAAATATAAGAATTGATTTTGTTTTTCATCTAAGGGGCCATACAGTGCCCTAAGGAAATAATTAAGGGCATATGACTGACTAGTAAGACTTAATACATTTGTTAGTCATTTTTTGAAGCCTTCTTGACAGAAGACTTATTGTGACAATCAAATATTAGTGTAATATTACCCATAAATTGTTACTAAATTTTTAGGAAATATTTATATATTAATGATACTTACTTTTTTGAACTTTCAAAGAAGTAACTCAGTTTCATTGTATTTTTAGGAATATTTAATAGAATATTATTTAGTGCAATGAAACACCCTATATTTCCTACATATATCATGGAGTGTATTACATTTTTGCTTCACCATACTTCTATTCCATAATGCCTGGAGTTGCTAGGTGGAATCCATGTCATTTAGTGCTTCCTCAAATGTGGCTATAAGCCATGACTATAGCATAAACCAAAAATTTCGTCTAAATTAACAATGTGTGAAGTATTTTATGTATAAATATTAATTTTTCCCACAAAATACACATTACTTTTAATATCATTCAAAATATGTACACACATGCATAAATTAAATTTTAAGAACTATTTTACATCCCCCTTTGGTTTTATTGTAAGTTGTTTAGATTTTTTATAACCTTTTTCAGAAGTATTAGTCAAAACTAAACAATTTCCAGTACAAAGTTTTTTTAAAAATTTTTTACTGTAAACAAAAGTGTGAAGTATTGTATAAAAGTGTTGTGTGATTGTTTGTTTAAACAATTTGTACAAAACTTAAATGAATTGCTCAGTAATATAATGAATTTTTACATGCATAAATAAAAGATACAACATAATAGGTTACTTTGTACTTCATTGAACCTTTCAAAATGATGCCATTAAAATATATTACAATCCAGAACACAGTTTAGCTAGTAACCACAGACAAGTCTTAGCCAGTAAAAATAACAATTCAACCTAACAATTTTAATGCATTATTAAACAGTGAAAATACAGAAATAATGAAATGTAAAAGTGAAAATGAAAAAGATTTTTGAAACATTTTACGATATTTTTGTTAGGACATTACCCTCGAGGGAGATTTGATTGATGAAAGTTGTAACAAGCAATAAGCGTGTGCAGGATTTGATGTGATCCGAAAACCTTGCCCTTTCCATCCATTGATGGAGGAGGGGAGAGGGAAGGTATGAATCATAGCCCGACAGAAATTGAAACATGCTTGGTAGATTGAAATGTAAACATTGTAGTTTATCTCTATATCAAAGTATTGCATTCTTTAAATAACTATTTATATATTGTTACATTTCACCCCTTGATTCTGGCACCGATTCACCTCAATTTAGGTAGCCCTTCGGATTAACATTGATATTAATGATGTTATGGAATCAAATACCATTCATCATCATTTCATGCTCGCTGCATTTATTTTAACTCACTTGGAAATGTTAGTGGTGGAATTAAAGAATAAAAATTAGTATTCATTTCTATACAAGTAAAAAGCACCAACTTTAAAAATTATATTTTTCAGATCTTTACTATTTTTAATCTTTGACTATCTATTAATGGCCAGATAAGTGTGCTTAAATTCAGTTCACTGATCATGGATTCCAGGCCATTCCTAATTCTGTCCCTCCTTTTCTTCTCCAATTGTCCATCTCAGCATTCTCATCTCTGTCACACCCAGTTTCTTCTCCAGTACCTTCTTCACAGTTCAGGAGTCACTCACTACTGTACATTATAGATGGGCATAAACAATTAGTGAAAGAAACATTCTAATTTGACACAAAATACATATATATACTAACTTAGATGCATTTCCACAGAAAAATATATACACAACCAGTTTTGACAAAAATTGTCATGATCTGGTGATGATTATTGTTGAAACTGGTTGTGTTTATATTTTCCTATGGAAATACATCTAAGTTAGTACCTATATTTTGTGTAATTATGGAATTCCACCAGGTAGCACCCTCCTCAGTGAATTTTATTATTCCAATTTGTTTAATTTTATTTAATTTCTCCTGTTGGCAAGTGTGTGGCCATAGTGGCCTAACTGCAGAGGCAATCATAAGGATTTAATCTGAAAGGTACATGTTGCTTTTTGACTTTCTCACCCAACCAATGCCTGTGTGGTATATTTCATTCCATGTTCATCTGAGAACTTGGGGTAATTCAGGGGATGGAGCTTTGAATCTCTTCTTCTTCAGGGTTTTACAAAAATTAAGCTCATATTATTTGCCCTCTGTCATATAGATTTTTAAAATATTTATTTCGTGTAATAATTTGTGCTGTTACTAATATTAAATCTTGATTTTATTTGTTCCTTATTTCAACTCCTATCTGTAGTGGTGAAGGTTTTGGTACCCAGACTGGAGGAGCAAGGCTAGCGATGGATGTAGAACTTCTCATTGCCATATGTGCCCTCAAAACTTGTGATCCAAGGGTGGACATATTTGGGGAAATACTGCCATTTCCTTTCCTGTCAGAAGCCATAACTGATGTGACATCACGTAAGAAGCTCTCTAGCATGTTGAACACTTGGGTTTCCAAGCTGCTACTATTGTGTCTGGCAAAATGTTGGTTTGCCCAGGAATCTACCTTACCAATTCTGGTATTAAGATTTTGTTTGCTATCTCTTTTGATTGTAGCAATGTCAATCAAGGAGTCTAGCAGACGTCTGGGAAGATGCCTTGTTGCCAAGAATGTTTTATCTTTTAGAATTCCATTAGGTGAGATTGCCAGCCTTATGTCAATAGCTTGACGACGAGCAATTGGGGATATCATGCACTCAAGAAGATCCACAAATTCTGCCCTCTTATACAAGCAACGTGCTTCTCCTTCACTTCTCAATGCTTGTGTGTCACTAACAGCCAACCCTACTATGAGATTAACTAACACTATGGAAGCAACAATTACAAATATCAGAAAAGTTATTCGACTAGTACCCTTCAAAATTTTGTCTTCATTACCAGCTCTATTTTCAAACATGTTTGTGTACTCATACTCCCCAGTCATCATCACCATAGTCTTTACAAAAGACTTCCATGGATCACCAAAAGCAGCCTTCTGGGTCTCATGAAATTGAACAAAGAAGCTGAAGGAAAACCCTAATACTATGCATCCTAACACAATGAATGTCCAGAGGACATTTTTAAGAACTGCCTCAAAAAGAAGAGCATGGGATCCCCAAAGAGGAAACCTCCCCAGTTGAAGCATTAAACCAGCCCACGACAAAGGTATAGCTATAGAAATACAGTGCTTTACCCATGAGCTGGTACCAACAGAGTGAAACCCATTTAAGTCACCACCGAGAATCCATGCAATTGATAATATTGCACTAATGCCATTGGTCCATGTCTCAAATTGCTTGATATAATATTTCATGTTCATATAACATTGCCCCAAAACATTTAAAAGCACAATGAAGGCAAATGTAAGATGCACATAGCGCATTGCTAAGATTGTCTTGTGAAGATTTGGGCCTCTTAAGTCTGTGCCATATGGATATAAGTATTCAAGTGTGATGTAAGTGGACAAAGATATCACAAATGCAACATAGGCCATGACAACGACAAAGAACATTTTTCTCAAACGGTGCCATTTAAGCCTAACGTAAGCTTCCACAATGGGATGTCCTAGAAGAGACCGTATCAACTCCTTGGACACTCCCTTGGAATTGATTATTGAGTTCAAAACAGCAGTTTGCTTTTCAATACCATTGGGAGCCAGGATGCTGAAATCGAGGTAGAGCATGAAAGTCAACTCCTCAGGAGATGCCGAATTGCAATTTATTCTGGTGTCAAATATGTCAAACAAGAACCGTTTTGGGCGTGGAACATGTTGCAAGAGGGCCTCCATCGCTGAGACACCAGTTTTGGTGTGCAGTCCAAGATTTGCCCCATGGTCGAGAAGCAATGATATGCAGCAGCGAGCACCTACATTTGCCGCCCTGTGTAGTGGAGTACGCCCAACACTATCCACGAGGTTGGTCAAAGTTGTTCTCCGTACAAGATCTGACTCTGAGAGCAAAATAAGCTGCACAATTTCTTTATTGCCATTACCGGCGGCCTCATGGAGTGCTGTGCTGTTGCCTCCTGCTGGACTGTTCCATGCAGGGTCAGCTTTGGCAGTCAAGAGTAGTATCACTGAGGAAAGGGAAGCCAATGTCACTGCATTGTGAAGGGCCGAGGTTCCTGTTCCCGGGTCACAGGCTTTGGCATCGGCTCCATTTCCAAGAAGGCATGATACGACTTCTTCATAGTTGCTGATGGCATTCAGGTCATGCTGACTAACCCCAGAGCCTGCTAGCAGGAGGGGCTGTGAGCCCAAGCTGTCAATCACATTTGGATTACCACCGGCCACCAAAATCAGTGAAACACATTCTGGATAGTTTCCTCTCACTGCTTCATGAAGAGGAGTTCGACAACCACAGTCCAGCCCTGGCATCTATGGATGGAAATATGATTATTTAATTTCCAATATTATTCTTTCTCTTAAGCAACTGCGGTGTGCAACTCTTATGGATAAAATCTTATCTTCCTCTGATATAAAATTCATATTTTCTCCAGCCATGTGGAGACATGAGAATAGAACTCGGTTATATCTATAGAGCTCAACAATAGTAATTTATAACTCAGGCAAGTTAGAACTTTAAAATTACGGGAACAGAGTAATTCATTTGGGAAAAGTGCAATGAGGTATTCATTTTTCGTATATAGTACATATTTCAAAAGTTCTTTTAATATAAGTTCTGTTGAAACTAAGGTATAAGATAAATAGTTCATTTCAGAGGAAGGTTTTCTTTCCAATTCATTCTCTTCTCATTCATTCATTCATGATCTTGAATCTCTCATTCTCGCCCCATGCATAATGCTTTATGGTTCTACTATGTTAATTTTCCAATCCAGACATTATGAGTTCCATCACTGTACATTCTTCTTGTCTGGTATGTTCTCACTATGTTTCTCAAGCTGATGTTAGATCCTGCTTAATTCCTCCTCCTAAGGGCTACCTGATGGTAAATAGACCTGAATAACACCCAAGTTAGTTAGGTCAGCTTCTATTTCCATTAATTTTATTCTATTGTTCACCTGATCAGTGTTGACAACCCTCCTAATTTCTTATTCAGAACTATAGTTACTCCATGCTGACTTTCACTCCATACACTATCTTGTAACTATTTCTCTTGCAATCTCCACTATTTTCCCATCTTGACACACACAGCCATAGAACATGTACAGATCTGTTCTTTTACCTCTCCGTCTCATTTAACATTTTATAACATTTATGTCATATTTTATAACAACAACCATCCTGCTGATGGACATGAAATCTAACCTAGTGAGTTCAGCTAATTCTGTTATCATTAACTTGTGAAAAAATTAGTTGAGATGTTCCATTCACCTTCCTAAATAGTATTTTTAACATGGCATGATCTCTTATTTGGCTACCCCAAATAAGAAATCAAGTGTCTTATGATTACTTCAAGTGTCTCACTGGGAAGAAAATGTTACATGGACTACTGTTTGTCAGTCTCCTACCCTTTACCCTATCCAAAATGGGTGTTCTTACCAAGGGCAATCATTATTTCTCTTACAACCTCCATATAAATACTTACACAGCATTAAACTCATAGTCTATGCGGAGTGCCTTAGATAGTACTCTTGGAAAATGCTTTTCGAAATTATTGAAAAAATTAATTTAACTAATAACTGACTTATTATATTTGAAAAGTTAATAGAATTCATGGTAATTCTGACAAGTGTGTAATAAATATGACCTCTAAACTAAAATTCAGACACTAAAGAAATTATTGCTGGTCGAACTACGGTATCAGCTACCCTAAGATCCTTTCTCCTACATATTGTGTATGTTGCATTCAAATGTCTTATTCAAGCATTAAGCCATATGATTGACTATATTATATACTCTCCTCATAAAAGTCATATTCTTATACATATTCTCATAAAGCCATGATTAAACCCACTCTATACAATGGCATTATAAGCTTTAATTTAAACTCGATAAGATATTTCAAGATGCATTAAACTTGTTAACCGATCCGATAACCTTGCTATACGAAATAATGGCACAAAATCAGTTTGCTGAATTGCTGCTGATTACAAATTAATAAATTTCTCATTCAATTTTATATAATCTTTCTATTTCAATGGGTGTCACATCATTCAATAGAGTATTTTCATTTAACAACTACTTGAGCATGGATACTAAATTGTAAAATCTTCTTACCTGAAAACCATCCAGGTATGGGTCAAATTCATACTTTTTGTCAACCTTTAAAGATTTTGCACTTGATACAACTGCGCTTGCTATCCCCCTGGGGATCAACTCAGAGGGCTGTATTTCCTTTGTGTACACATTTGGTTCTGCACCTGCCTCCAGCAGGAAGTAGACACATTTCTTGTGCCCCATAGCAGCTGCCAAATGAAGTGGAGTGCGACCATATATGTCCTTGGTGTTTGGTCCTGATCCTGCTTCCATCAAGTATTCAACCATCTCATGGTTTCCCAGCCACGCAGCAAAGTGGAGTGCTGAAATAAAGAAAGGTGGGGATTGTGCCTCTATATTTGCTCCGCACATTAGAGCTGTTTCAACATCCTCCAGATTATTGATGCTGACTGCTTTCATCAAAGCCTTGTTTAAAATGGGGTCGTGCCTGATCTTGCCTTTTTTTGGCATGGATTTTCCAGATTTTGGCATCCAATTCTGTGGTGATTCCGTAGACTCCTTTGGATCTTCTGGTTGAGTTGGTGAGTTGTTTAAATGGACTTCTACAGGCTCAGTGTTATTATGTGGAATGGGTCCATTATATCTGACATTTTCCAAGAGATCCAGTGATGACCTGGGGCTAGCTGGGTCTATGACTATTAGAGGCAGATCAACTACATTGTTATCTTTTGTTTCATTTGAGGCTGCATTGAACATTGGCCCATCAAATGAGAGATCATCTGAGTCATCATCAGTGGTCAATGTGAAGGATTTTTCATCGACTGAGGTCTCTTTCAACTTATGTTTTTCAAATTGAATCATTAAATCCTGTAGACTTGTGGATAAGGCAGCAACGTTGTCTGTATCATCTGACATCTCAGCCTGTGTCAAGGTAAACAGAAATATTTTTATTAATGATAGTGTGGATCAAGTCATGGCTTTGCAGTATGTTACACTTTCAATGTTTCAAATTCAGACCATGAAATGAAGTAGATCACGAGGATGATGGTATTAATTACGTCTCTTTGTCCATATGTAGTAATCAATTGTGGCAGTGGTTGTGTCAAAAAGTTTTAAATAACGTAGTATTTTATCTGTAAAATTATACGTATAGCATAATTCTCATCACAATCTACTCGCCATTAATTTATCTTACATTTACAAGTTCCATTCTCATACTGCATAACTTAACTGTACTAATGATTCGTGGAACATGGCCTAATTAATTGAAGTTTCATGAATGACAAATTTATTTATCTTTACACATATGGGAATACTCCAACAAGAGATTTGTTCTTAATTCATACAATAAATTACTGTGGAATGACAAGGCCTTTTAATCTTTGCTGAACAAATGAAATAGTTTTTATTCATCCCAATTCATATTTCAGCTCTACTTGCTATATTATTTCTACCTCTCCTCAATGAGTATTTTTTCTACTTTGTATATCCTACTCTTTGTTCTGGCCCTTGGAATTCCACTTCCTTTTAAGTTCCTTTGCCATCTACTTTTGCTTTCTTTGGATTCCATCCAAGAATATTCGATAATATGCCTCTAATATTTCCTCTAATATACATAATCGACTAGGGAAATATAAATTGTCTTATAACTCTGATAAACATTCATCAGGTTGTTGAGGTAACCAATTTATAACGGAAGACAATGCATGGTCAGATGAATTCCTGCAATGGTTATCATCAACCCGAGAAGAAGCACCTCCGGGAAAGAAATCTGAGGGGGTGGGGGGGACTTAATTTTCTGCCGAGGAAAACTGTGACTGCAGAATGCAACGCCAAATCTTTGGTTGAGGATAGGGGCAATGATTCCACAGAGAATATTTTACCTGATGATGAGATATTCAACCACAACTTTACACCAAATGATAGGAGTGATTTCGATGAAAGTAATTTTAAATTTCCCGGTTCTCTGTCGGAAAATGATTTCATTTTATTAAAATTTCAAACTAATAAACGGGATAGACTCGTTTTGGGGAAAGTAATGGAAGTCTGTTCAAATGAAAGATTCGGTTTGCAGTGACTTCGGAAGAAAATCACGTTGAAAGAGACTTATCGTATTTCACGTTTCCCGATGTTGTCGACGAGTGATTAGTGCGCAGAACTCAAATTATTCGTCAGCTGGCTCCACCTACGGACTTGCAAAGGGGCCGCTTAGTCTTTAGTGAGTTAATCAATAGTTCTGATATGGAATAGTTTATGAAGTTGTATTTATGTTAGTGTCCTATTTTTAATTAATCCCGTTTCACTAAACCTGTCAATGATGCTTTATTTTACGCTCTTTTCCATCTCTTGAAGAGGTTATTATTAGAAGAAATTTGGAACCCCCTACCAGTGTTTCATTTTTATTAACCACTAGTCACTTCCCCCTTCAACATTAACTATCTAGAAAAATAATATGAAATTTCAAAATTTACTATTATTTTCATCAATGCAAAGTTCACAATTTCCTCATATTGCTTTTTCATTTCTAAAGTTTGCGTTAAAAAAAAAGAAAACTGAAAGAATTATGGTGTTTTAACCTAAATATACGCTAAATAAATTTTTATTCTTACCGAAGTAACATTTAAATGAATTTATTATATCCCATGTTCACGAAAGTGTTTACTTTGAAAAAATCGTAAATACATTTCTGTTTGTGTTTTCGATTATTAGTATTGTATTATAATTTATTATTTTTTGAAGCGACGATTTATGTAACATGATTTTTATTCTTTTTTCAACATTTCAGAAGGCTTAATTAATTTTGATTTCCATGGCCGCAGAAATACCGATTCATAAACTATGATTATATGTGAAAAAGTGTCCGAACACGCTTACAGTACATTTTTTTACATAGATGCATACAGAATCTGATTGGGAAACCAAAATGAGTTAGGCAGTAGTAGAAGTTGCGTCTTTGCATGCGCGAGAGAAAAAAATTCAAGCATCACTTCGCTATCTATATATATGTAGCAACTCCGGCATTCTCTATCTGAGACAGTGACCTCCACCGATCTGGCAACCCTGAAACCTAATAGGCATATAAACTTGCCTCCACTGCTGTATTAGGGATCAATTCAAATTGTAGTTTTTTTATGCTTGAAAAATGACAAATTAATAATGGCCTGGAAAACTATTCAAGCTCCGTAGATTTTTCGGAAATTTTCCTTGACTCTATGTACATGTAATTTAAAACCCATCACTTCGACTTTTGTCTGCACCGCTCAAATACTCCAACCGCTTTAGGCGGAAACGGGGTACCTATTTTATTAAACCTGGTTGGCCATGTATTGGCCCATACATGATTTCCAAACACCTTCGTTTCTTACTAGTTTCTCCGGACACTACTAGAAATAAGATATATTTTTTGTTAAAATAATCCATTTTCTTTTAACTTTAGCTCTCAGTGAGCTTTTAAATGGTTGGTTCATTGAAGAATGGGGTCTGTTTAATTCATTATAGTTGTCTAGTCCGCAAAAATTTCGGCATTCAAAATTTCCGTTCCCTTCACTTTACCTTATGGGAAATCCTGAACGAGAGATTTTATAACCAAAATAATCTACGGCAATATCTTATCTCGTGGGTCCTCTCCAATAATTCACAATAAAAGCATATGTATTTTATGCAAAATTTTGCAAGTGACCGCCAGTTTCCCCTCTATCGTGTCTCAAAAAGAGTTTGACCATGACCATGGAAGTCGGTCATGGCTTGACCACAGTCAAGTGACTGTGGCTTGACCAAGAAATATGTCGTAAACGACATTGTATTTCTACGAACAAAAAGAATCCTAAGAGTCTATTTTCATTTTTTGAAACACCCGAGTTGTAATCTAGGAGACACAGTTTTCTCTAAGTTAACATGCCAATTTCTAAATGTTAAAGTGGAAGGCTTTAACATTCTTCAATTGCGATTCATCAAAACACTTCAAATCACCTGCGTTATGTGATCGATGATTTGTAAGATGTGTAAATATCTCGAAATTTGACGGAAATATCATGTCAGTGTTATAGTTTTTTTTTATTTCTACAATGGGCGTTTTAATAAAATTAGAGTACCTAATATGAAAGAAGTGTCTGTTGATGATGCGTTACTGCGATTCGATGATGATGTTAATAACCAGGAACAGCTGTTAATAACAAGAATTTAGTGTCTTAAATTAATGTCTAGCATGGTGTATCAGCTGCTGAAAAATCATCATCGGACTCACAAATATACCCGGAATAACTTTTTACCTATTTATTAAATAACCGTCCAACACACGGAAAATTGCTTCACAATTGAATTTTAAAAAGTGTTTTTTTTAGGAACTTTGAAACTGTTATTTCAATAAGAATGGAGGGGAAAGAAAATTTAAAAAACGATGCATGCACTTGCGGACACAATCTGCTGAGAGTGCATTGCACAAGTTGAAGGATGTTTTTTATTTAGTCATTAATAGTACGCGTATACAAGTATGGAGTTAGGTGGCACAATAATTCAGTAGATCCCCAGTGTTAATAAAACTTACAAATACATAATGTTACATGTAACAAGTGAGTTGGTAACTTTAGCCAGAACACCAATACGCATAATACAACGTCCATTTGTAAATTTTATCGTATAATCTATTGTCCAATGGATGCACTGTATCTGTTCTCAAAATCTTTTCATAGGACTCAAATAACTCTCCAACGAACTGGTTCCAGCCAAGATTTAAGTAAAGACAGTCTCTTAAGTAAAGAAATTCTTTTATTTTTTTATTGTATGATTTTTATTTTAAATTTTCTTTCCTTTAAAGTTATATTTTCTTATTCTCTTTCTTAATGATCTTTATTTTTAATTATCTTATTCTCATTATTAACAATTTGTTATACACTGCATAGGTAGCCTACTTCTTTACCTCCTATTTTGCAAACTTTCCCGCCGCGTTTTTCGTAAGGGCATGTTTTAATAACTTCAGAATATCGCGATACGGCGAAGATGAATTCCGTATTACATCAATCGGCAATTCTCTGCGAGAACTAATTAAACATGATAATACTTAAAAAGTTATTTCCTGTAGATTTGAGGATTGTCTTTACGAAAGTTCCCCTGGCGCGACCGCGGGTATCGCTTCAACTTAAGAAATGGTTATTGCTGTTGACCAAATGCCATTAATACTCACGATTAGCGAGACTCACTTTCTGCCGTTCCGGGAGGAAGAATGAATTTCATTTCGAGGCCTCATCCTCCTTATCAAAAGTGGTAGTCAGGAAGTAACATTTTTTGTTTTCGCTCCTTTATGCGGGAAGTTGACTCGCAGGAAACCACCGATCTGTTCGCCTCTATGATTCATCTTCATTCACAAGGCGCTGGAGATAGAAACGCAGGTTATGATAATCATCTTCATTAGTGCTTCAATCCTAAAATTGGTCTACTGGAACCCTCCATCCTTTCCTATCTAATGCTAGTTCTCTTACCCCTTGGTAGTTTTTCTTTCTAACATCTCTTATAATTTGCCCGTTATATTTGTTCCTCTTGCTAATAATATACCTTTTTAAATATTACTACTTGAGAAATACGATATTTTTAATCAAACCCGAGGAATTAATAAGACGTTTGTGCATACTCGAATACCTAAAATTTATTGGTTCTCAGGAAAGGTTGGTTTACCTTTTGTTGACGAAGCTACCCATTGTCTTATTTTCAGAAATCTTGAGTTGTAATATTCCTTTTCGCGTTTACATATGTTTGTTATAAAAGTCATTTAAAATAGACTTGTCTTAGGGAAACGTCTCCCAATCCAATGAATGTGGATTTGAATCCAATGAATGTGGGTTTGCGCGGGATTGCGTCAACCTGGGTGACTCCGCTCTTGGGAATCCCCACGGCTCTCAAGCTGGGGGTGCGTAGGGATTTCACTTCTCCAATTCCACTAAAGAGGGAAATAAATGCAGAATACGTCGACAGTTCACTCCAGAAAGGGGAAACTCATGGGGGGAAGAGATTCGAAAGATGCTGCATGATCATACGTAGAATGAATGAAGTCATTCAATCTTCGGGCACACAACCTAACGTGGTTCTAATTCCGATATTCAATAGAAATGAATGTGTCGAACAAGGTGGAAACTCATTCATTGGTGTGAAAATAATCAATCTTCGTCAAGTTTCTCATTTTTTCAAGTTTTTAAGTATAAGTTTTAGGTCCTTATTAAAGAAAACTATTTCCGAAAAATATTATGTTATAACAAACTATAATTCTATGTAACGCAGAATTAATAAATGACGACTAAGGGTAATCAAACGGTTAAGGTAGGTTTTTGATGAGCTTCTGGATAGATATGCCCTGCTACACCGTAACTTAATCCCTCTTCAAATCTGATTCCTTCCTACTGCCGATCATTCTATCTAAAATCCTCATTCTTTTACTACCTCCACCTCACTTACCCAAAATTCTTCCCTCCATTGCAACCTACAACAACCCCATTGTCTCTGACTATCCCTTCCATCCACCTTTCCTCCATTCTTTGGATTTCACTCAACAATTGCCTCTCCTCCCCTACCATTCTCAGCACTTCGTTAATTTTCTACTCCGCCCACCACACCTTCTCCATCCTTCGCAAAAACCACACCTCAAAATCCTCCAATCTACGCTCATCATTCGGCCCGGTCAGGATAATCCATAGCCCCTTCTAAAGCAATATCTCCCAGCGTACAGAATCCCCCAGTACGTCGTCCAGTTGGAGATGCAGAACCCCTCCCAATTTCGTTGGATGGTCTGCCGCTCTTCCGGAAGAAGACCTGAGGAGACTCCAGTGAACCTAATCGCTGTTATCCTATGCGTGATATTATCCAGTGATCATATTGACTATCTCATCCAGCTAGGAGCAATCTAGTGACCAATAATTTTAGATACTTATAATATTAATATTTCTGTTAATATTATCACAGTTTCATCATCAGTACTTCAATCCGAAGATTGGTTGATTGCAGCCCTCCATCCTTTCCTATCTAGTGCTAGCTCTCTTGCTCCTTGGTAGGTCTTCCTTCTAACGTCTCTAATAA
>WURS02349335.1:0-17745 GCA_011762765.2 Rhinocypha anisoptera
AGTTGAGAAATCAAAAGATGGCGCATATGTTTTAGGCACCCACTATTTCTCCATGTCGTTAAATTCCCTCCTACCCTGGAATTGCTAACACCTCTTCCTTCATATCTAAAATTAACACTCTACTATTATAATCATTTCATGGAACCAGTTATTTTGTCTTTTGTTTTCAAAAATATATTTTCTCCTTCAAATTTTATTTTATTGCACTTGAAAATGGTATAATTTATGATATATTTTTTGACTAGTTTCGTTTTTATAAGTAAAATTTTTATATTTCAAATAAAAAATGAGAATTATATGTAACGGCCAGATTGGCTGTTATTGAATCCTTAAAAATAAATAAAAAGAATAAATAAACAAAGAATAATAAATAACATAATAGAAGGAAAATTAGAGGGAGTGACCCCGCGGGGGAGACCTAGGGACAAATATTTAGGGAAAATTATCAGACACATTTGAAGGAAGACCTACCAAAGGAGTAATGGAGCTAGTATAGATAGGAAAGGATATGGACTGCAATCAACCAGTCTTCGGATTGAAGTACCCCATAATCATCAGTACATCAATACGAAGATTCCATCCTTTCCTATACAGTACTAACTTCCTTACCTCTTGGTAGGTCTTCTGTTAAATGTATCTGATAATTTCCCCTATATATTTGTTCCTCAGTCTTTTTCTCAGGAACCCATTATGCCTCAGGGTGTGTCCTATCCAAGTTATTCTTCTTTTCTTTAATAGTACTCCACATTGGCATAGCTCCCTCTGCTCTTCTGTACACTTCTCCTTTACTAACTCTGTCCGTCCACTTAATTTTTAGCATTCTCCGCCAGCACCATGTATCGAAGGCTTCTATTCTTCTTTGGTCTGCTTTTCCAATGGTTCATGTTTATGATCCATAGAGTGCCATGTTTCATACGTATGTTTCCACTTATCGCTTCCTTGTTTGGAGTGATATCGTCCTTGAGCATAGCAGTTGCATCTTCATCATGAATGCCTTCTTAGCCTGAGATTATCTACTCGTGATATCCATAGAACTTCTTCCATTCCAGGTAGGTTAATAATTCCGCTTTCTCTAACTTTTCTCCTTGTAGCTCGACGTCTACACTCTGCTTCTCTCTTCCCCATACAAGTTTTTTAGTATTCCTTCTATTTATTCTCATGTTAAATTATTGTTAGTCAAATAATTTATTCCCCTTCTTATTTTCATATTCTCATGTGCTGATGGTGACGAAATAAACAGGGCCCTTGAGTTACTCGATTTTAACCAGGCCCACTTAAAGGCAACAACGTGCAACCCCGTCAATAGTCGAAATTCCTTCTTCCTGTGGCTCCCATCACCCTACCCCCCCCCCTCCCGCTCCGAAGAGAACGTCACCTTCCTCCATTCAAAGAATTAAAATTTCGAGAGAAGAGAAGTGCGAAATTCGAGAGAGGTCATAGTGTGATTGTACATATTCATGTGCTCACATGCACGCACGATTGATTTATGCTACTCCCACGAAAAAGTGATAATTTAGCGGTGTAAGTTAGTGGTTTATTAGCGTGTGATACATCGTGCATTAAGGAAATCGTGACAGTAGACACGTGAGATGGCTTTCCGCATGAGCAATAATTGAAAGAGCTCTGAAAAATCAAAAGGGTAACACGACCGCTTGCCAAGGAAATTAATGGCTTTCTGACGCTAGATGACAAACCTCAGCCGACACCCTTCAGTAAAGTAATCACCATAAATACATGAGGCAACTTCTTTACTTGTTTGTTTTCCATCAGCCCATTTCAGAAATGAACCCAAAAAGAAATGACTCCATTTCAGGTAAGGTTTTATGATCAAATAAAAAGAAATATTGCTCCATTTTTTTAGTAACGGTTATCGTAACGAAACTTATATTTCAAGTTTTCCTAACTTTCACGTTTCCTCATGCTGCAGTCTTCGCAGTAAATCTCTATTTGAAAGAATGAAACATGATATTTCCCATAAGCATTCTAACACAAGTGTAGGAAAGAGAAGGGTAAAGGATATGAAATATGCAGCAAGATCATAAATTCATGAACCCATATTATTAATTCATGTAGGTAACAGGCGAAAAAGTTAGAGATAGATTTATAATTTTATGTAATGACACTGGATAGATAAGGTAAATTTTGAACAAGCTTACGTAAACTCAAGCAAAAAATTCCCTTAATCTCGTATAACTTCTCTGTTAGTGATGATTTATCGATGTATTCCAACAGAGTGCATGAGCCTTTTATTATTTTAACTTTTGAGATAAAATATGAACGCATTCAATGCAGGTGATAGGCACTTGCTTATTTTGAATGATAGATGTGTGTAAAAGACTGAGATAAAAAGACCCCCGTCTTTAAGGAGCACCACCCCATCCATCGCCTTTTGCTTTTCTGCTTCTCCTTCATAAAATTTGTTATAAAAATCATTTACACCCCCACTAACCGAGGGTTGACAACATTCGTAATACTAGATAAAATTGAATCTGTTACTGATTTCATATCTTATGAAATAAATTACTTTTTCTTAGTTTATGGGTATTTTCATTACACTTTTAAAAGAATATTCGACCAGTAACAGCAACACATATAGCGATAATAACCTAACTTGAGGTGTTAGGACGAAAGTAATAATTCGTATTTGAGGATTTTTTAATGAAAAAGCAGAGTCAAAGTCATTTCGGCACAAGTTTTTCAGTGTTTGTCATATGTTTCTTCACAGACGTGATGTCTGGTTGTGCTCCCTCCTGTCGATATCTCACATTTGCCCGAAATAAACCATTATACTTCTACAGTCAATATTTTTGAAAATTTCTACTTGTTCTAATAACTGTAGTGATGTATTTATTTTTAGAATCAAACAGGGGTCCGAAATTCTGCATCGCGTAGAAGAATGATGCCATGGACGGAAATGCTTCTTCAACAGTAAACACAATTTTTTGGACTGAGCAATTGTCATAAGAGATGTAGAAGTCCCGTCGAAACACGTCAGTAACAGTCAGTTTGGCGAAAGTGGGATCTTATAACGGGGAAGAATGCCATGAAAATTTATGGGAGGGGTAGATAGGAGAGAGGTGACCGTGATAATTTTCCCCATTGCGGACGCAAACGTTGAATTCCATTTCCCCCTCACCTGTCAGGAGGAAGGATGGCGCATACAATTGGAAACATTATAAGAACTCCGTGTAATGAAACGTAAAGCGGCAACTAAACATTCCACTCAGGTGAGTTGGGCGACGGGGTATTTCTCGTGAAATAGCACCCGGAGCGATGTAGAATAATGCATCGAGTAAACCGGTATCGTAATGTTCCTCTTTCCGCCCCACAAATGTCGCCCTACGTTCCGAGGGGTGACGTAGAGCCCTTATGGGCTGAACGCCACCGCTCGTGGGAAGAATTAAAGGAGATAAACCGAATTCCGGCATTGTTCTGCCATTGACTGAAGATGGCATCGGTGCGGGGAGTGGTTTACCGGTAGAGGTCCAATCAGATGAGTGGGACGGAGAGGATGGCCGGTGCCTAAATCGACCGCTTAATTTCCTCCACCGGCACTTTGATTATGGAGTTCGACTTGGCTCTAGACAGCCACGGTAAACGCCACCGGTGCATCCAATCGGCCCGTGTGTGTCACACAGAGTTCGGCCGTGGAAGAGCAGGTATGTTCGCCCCACTGCAGAAGCCGCCACGGTCTCGACGGTCCCGTCAATCAATCAGCACCCTCTCCCAGCGTCATTCGGAACTATGCTCACTAGCTTCATCGGTTGTGTCGGAATTCCGCCCGCCTCGTCCCAATTAGGGACTCCAGAACTCAACACCCATTCGCCCTACCTCCTGTGTCTCCTTCCTCCCACCCATCCACTCCTTCTCTCTCTCTCTCATTAGCACCATTAAAAGCGTCCTCCGCCGCCCTCCCCCAATCGACGAACACCTCACTGCTCCCTCCACCCTACACACACTCCCGCCCCCAAACCCCCCAACCCCGGTCTCCCTCCCGCGTTTTAAAGTCGTTGTCCGAGTTTCGCGCCTTTCCATTAATTAACTTTTATGCGACTTCATCCTCCCCCGCCACCGTACGCCGCTTTCATTTTATCTCCTCCAAAGGAACTCCAAAGTCTTCGTCGGGGTATGGATGAAAAATAATTCGAGGGGTGGGCGGGGACGTCATTTGGATAAATTTTCAATTCCCGATGTCAGAAATCCCATGGCTCTTTTTTTTCATTTCCACGGTCCCGTCTGAAACACCCCACGTTTTTTTTTGTGTCCGCTTGTCACGTTAGGGAAGCCTTGGAATGGAATGGATTTTCCGGTTAACGTTGCGCGACTCTAATTATCCCCGACGAAATTCTATTCCCAAATTATCCGGTTGTCTGACGAATATTTTCCGCGAATTCGGTCAGCGAGAGGAAATAACCAGTACGGTCAATCGTTTTCCTGGGTTATATACCGGAGGAAAGCGTGGAAATTAAAGGTAGCCACCACGATTTCATTTATTTTGGTCATTATCATTGCAATGAAGAGAAATTCCGTTCCGTTTGCTGCTCAACATCATTAGCTAGGCGAGATCGACAGGTAGAGTATTGATATTTGCTAATTCTTAGACGGCATAATGCTCCTTCATGGATAAGGTAGACAATCTACCTAGTCGCCTGGTAGAAAGGAGTTCATAAATCACTTCAGATAGGGTCGTGACCGGTACGGGATTACGATGCTTCCTAGGATACCTGTTGAAATACCTTTAAATATAACAGTAAGCAAATTGGATGGTAAATGATAGACCTAATCCTTCTTACTATGGTAGTTATTAAAATAATTTTTCTCGCCAGAATCGATAACTAGCTACCATTTTTCCAGCCAAGGAAGGAGGAAGAGGAATAACAAAAATATTATATATATATATACATACATATATATAAAACAGACTGGTGTTCTCCAATTTGGGTGACTCCGAATTTAAAGGGTTATACATCATTATATATCATTAAAAGAGAAATTTTGTTGGATATATTTATGAAGATAATATTTTTTAAGCGGTGATATCTACAATATCTGTGCTTAGAATAATTATTTTCATAGACTGAAATATTTTTATTATATATGTGTGTATATATATATCATCGCTAAAAGTTACCATTCAGGGCGCTTTAAAACGAATTCATTCTCTCCAATGTTCAGTAATCAGGAGGGCGCGCTCGGCCGTCGACTGGGAGATGATTTAGGGTAAAAATTACACTTACGAGAAAATAAATTCGTTTTCCACTGAATTGGGAATGAGACATTTCTAAGAGAACGCCAAGTGTTCTGGCCAGAAAGCAATATTTGAAGTATGCTTCCACAAAGTCGTAGAATTGTCGTCAAGAAGATGGAAGGAATTCGTCGCAGCTGAAATTTACTTCCACTTCCCTAATCCAAAAAGAAGTTAAGCCTACTAGCGATTTGATGGGTTTCGCTTGTTTTTCCGCTGCCAAAATCGATGATTAAATAACAATTTCTTTGGAAAACCAGATGGTTAGTTGGGAAACAAAATCAAAACTTCATATCGTTCAAGCTGTTCTTGAACTTTGAAGGGTAAATTATGTCTTCCATAATGCCATTATTATTTATCGGGTTTCACTCCACATCCGCAATGATAAAAGATATCGAATTAATAAAGCGGATACTTCCACATCCACCAAGCAAGTTTTCAGTAACTTCGGTAAGCAGCTATTTTGGAACGCACGCAACTGGTAAAGACAAATACATTATATTAAAACTATAAAATCACGTACTCAAACACAAGGCATGTGCGGACCATGCAACTTCAAAAATAAATGCTCCACAAATTGAAGTCCTAAAAGTTCAATTTCATATTATTACTAAAAATAGCAACTCTTATTATAGAATCTCAGAATTTTTTGTTAAAATATAACACCGCATTTACATAATTGTATAAGATAAATAGTTCGTTCCTTTACTTCCTCACACATCTGGGTACTTTCAGGCAAAAATCTATTGTTTCCACAGTTGACTCTTTACAGTTGAACTTTGATCCCCACATACTATTCATACCTGAGCAAATATTTGCGCTCTCGTCCAACATTAACGGTCAAATTCGATAAGTCAACAATCGGATGAGGCAACGTACGGTTTATTTGTCATCATGACCAGACCCGTCAAGCACCCATCCTATTCCGGAGCGTGAGTTGAGCATTAACATCTCATCTCTAGCCAATAACGAGCCCATTGCGCTTTCAATGACTTTGTGATGATCTCACGAAAGATTTTAGCTTTGATTAGTCTTATTTTTTCACATCAATGTAACAATTACCATCACCGTTCACCTCTTACCGAATATAGCTTACTCGACAGGCAACTATTAATTATTTCTTGAAGTTTTTCCATAAGAAAGTTATTTGAAACCCTAAGAAACCAAATTTATGTTACGATAGCGAGAAAGTAAATATAAATTCTAAATAGAAGTACCTTTTGCTTTATTAAATGAATGTTTTTCGTTTTATTGGAAATCATTATCTCAGGTTGACTTCTTCGCCAACCTTTTATTATTCTTTCTCCTCTTTCACGTCTTGGGGAGAAAACAGGAAGCTAGAAATAGGAGCTACGCACCTGTATTCCTATGTTCGGAGAATTCTACCTCCTCCGATTCTTCCACTCAGGTTGTTCTTACTGCTTCGTCACTTCCCTTTTCTCTATTACTCCCCAACCGTTTCTCTCATCTGAGCGAATGGCTCCTTTTACATTGCTCCACTAATTAATTGACTGCCATATCTCTTTTATGAACTCTAATTAATTAAAGCTTCCATTAGTTCACATAATTCTATTCTAAAATCTTAATACTCACTTTGATAGATTTACAGAATGATTAAGTTAGGATGGCTTAAGATTGAATGTAAATTTTACGATACACAATCATAATTATATCCTAGCACCAAGCAATTACATACGTTTCCATTCAATATTCACAGTCGAGCATTTATTCCCGGTGTTGTTTAGCGAGCTCTCTTTGGGCTGCACGGCATTGATTTAATTCGTAATCTCCCCATCGTAGCTAGACTTTTTAAAATAATAAGAAATAATTTGCTCCATACTTATGTCATAGCTTTCTATGTCCTCGAATTCGGTTTCATAATTGAAGTGAACATATATTATACAGTAATTGTACATTCACTAGTCTTAATTATCTATATTATTAACTCAGGATAATTTTTTGCTTTAACTTCTTAATGATTTCACGTGTTGCTCTAAAAGCAAATGAAGATGCTCTACGCCATTTACGCCATTAGCCGTATCTAAAAGTTATTCAAAGTTGAGCGGATTCTTCTACGAGGAGTGAGGGTAGTCATTCGTGGAAACCCAACATTCAAGTCAGTAATCAGTAATTGATCATGCATTATTTGCAACCATATGCATCCATGTTACGGAAATGTACCAATAGGGGTGGTTTGGAACGGAAAATATAGTCCAATTGTGCAGCTTGGTGTTCCAGCATCTTTATCAGCAACTCAAAATAAATTAGAGATAAATACAGAAAATTCTAAACATGCAAAATATAACCTACACATACAGATTACAATTACATGCAAAGATCGGTTACGTTTGGACTACGTACATCCGTGCGTGTAGTTTTTCAGTTGAAATAATAGATTTGAGTTGGTGTCCTTTATCAAATAGTCTGCATTCTATCCTTGATCTTTAATCCGGTGGCCGAATACGTAAAAATCAATTTTATATCCTCACATTACCAGGAATAATATTTTCAGGTAATTTTCCATAATTTAATTCATATTTCAAAGGAACTTTTAGGGCCTACTTAGTTATATCTTCAGAATGATAGCTATTTATGAATAGCGAATATATGTTGATCATCTCCTAATTATTTCATAGTATTATAAGTAACTAATTATTTCTCAAACTTTGAAATTCCACATAAAATATGAAATTTGAAATTCCATATATTCATTTTATGTGGAATTTCAAAATTTGTGTCTCATTTAATCATGAAGCAGTTCCACGAAGTCACGCCGGAAACTATTTCCTATAATTATTTCTCTTTGCTAGATACTAAGGTATTCCTTTGATTTATCAAACGTGTACTCATAACCAAGTTGTATCAAAAGGACTGACAGCGGTTTTACTCAATTACACTATCCCTACCTTACAAAGTGTTTGATTTAGCTTCGGATTTACATTTTTTTATTTTTCTTTCGCGTTCACTAAGTGCATTTATTTTGTGATGTCAGTTGCTTCTAAGTCGCGTTGTTTTTGTTTCAATGACTGCCACATAGAGCCCTGCTGTCTTCCGGACAAAGTTGATTTTCAGGTGAATATGAATAGTAAACAGCTAATTGCACCATACAGCCTTTGCCTTTATAATTTACTGCTGCGCCTATTTTGTGTCACTCATTTAGCCATGAGTGATGGTCTGTAGTCGTTTCATGAACGCTTAGAATTTATCATCATTTATCCCTGAATACAGGAGGAGAGACTGTGGCAGTTAATTAGACACTACAGCACTTCTGCACCACCCTCGATTCCCGGCCCCCACTATGAGCAAAAAGCGAGAGATAATTCCATAATGCTTAAAGCCGGTGGTGCGGATCCTACGGTCCATTAGACCCCTCCTTCCGGTGACGGTGAAAACTCCAGGACTTGGCCTACGACGTGAATACTCACGAAGGGCATGATTTGTGGAGAAATAAATTTAATGGCATTAGTCAAAACAAAGCCTTAGGTTCCCTTGTAATTTCCTTTGTTTGAAAAATTTGGCTTTGATTGAAGTTTTTATATGCATTCAGATTAGTTATTACTCTTCACGTAAATTTTGTGCTCTCAAATACGAGTTTTTAAAATCTCATTATGAAAATAATTTTAAGACACTTTCATATTGTTTTTTCTGTAAGCAACCACGCAATAACTTTATATTTTTAACATACATGCTTTACAAATGCAATTATATTGAGTAAAAATATGCTACTTTTTTATGATTTCTTAATGCGTTTCCCTAATTCATATGCATTATTAAGTTCAAAATGAAAATGAAATATTTTTCTATAAAATATATTTATAAATCCATGGATTTTTCTATATATATATTATAAATATTTTACTATAAACAACAAAATTTATATCCCCAAATAACTTTTCGTTAGGACCATATCTATATATTAAACGTACTATCTCATCTTTATAGATATTAATTATTTCAATATGATCGATTGGTTTTTAAACTATTAGATACTCGATTATAATGCAATGTATTTTGATAAAGACTGCTCAACTAATATGAACACTAGAAGTTTACATTTGGTTGGAGTGTTTTTCATATCAGTTGATTATGCATGTTTTCCTGTTAATTAAGATTTTTAAATTGATCAGCATTGTTGCATTCCATTTACTTGCTATTATAATTATATTTTGAAACTGGAAATGATGGTCAATAATGGTGAATGCTGACATCGCCATTGAGAAATTGCTTCCCATTTAAAGAGGCATTACCAGCTCAACGTCAAATCTTAATAAATCAGTTTTCAAACGGAATATTGGTCTTACACCGCAGGTTAGCTCATCATAAATTAGACAGAACGATGTGTGAGATTGAAGTAGACAGCGAGATAGAGAAATTTTTTCTTTCCCTGTGAAGATCCTACCTTAAAGATACGATACCCATGAAATTTCTGGCGTTTAGCTGGAGACTTTCGTGGTCTCACCGGGATTTGAAGACAGGATCGCCCTTGGGTAGTCAAACGCAACATTTTGGAGTAAACCCCACCCAATTTAGTGATTCCGAAATATATGGACTCCGCAGAGTGTCTCATCATGATCACGTTATCACATATGATAATTTTTCGTTAGAGTAACTGCGAAAATGTGAAATATTGCGGAGAACTCAAGGATCCGTGGTATTGGCATTCTATCCGTCCTCCCCAGTGAAAAACTATTCTACGTATTCCGGCACACCGGTAGAAATAAACATAAACTACGGTAAGAGCATATCCTGACAGAACCACATCTGATAATTTCGAAGTTACCACATGATCGATTTGGGATGCCTTCGATTACTAGGTGGAATAAAAATACTATCAGAAAGACAAACTAAGGAGCGAATCGACTCTAAAATATAGATAACTTAAAAGAGATGGAACCTCGTAGTCACTTTCAGCTGAAATTCCACACACTAACGGAATTCCTTCTGCAATGAGTTGAAAATCGAAATTCATATAATATATTTATTAATGAAACAATGGAGATTATTACTTTGTATATTTACACAAAGGGAGCAGTGAAAAAAATGTAAGGTTTCGACAATAATCGTCATCACTGATCGACAATCAGATCAGGTCATCACCAGATGATGACGATTATCTGTCGTGTTTACAGTGCTCCCTATGTGGAAACATACAAAGTAAAAAATTCTGCCGTTTCATTTTGTGGAATTCCACCACGTCACAGCCTCCTCAGTGAATTTGACCATCATTAATATTTATCTTTGTACAATCTGAAGTCAATAAAAAGAAAGAGTCACCCGGGCCAACGTATACACATTTTCAGGTAGATAATCCTTCGGCCAGGCAACCAAAAATCAAGCAAATCCGTGATGGTGATCATTTATTTAATATTGTTATATTAATTAATTCTTACAATTACAGGCGGGTTAGTCGAGTGGGTAGCGCGCTCGCCGGCTAACCCAAAAGTCGCGGGTTCGAATCCCGCCCAGGGCATGAATGTTTTATTTGTCTCAAGGTAATTTTCCTGAATGGTTGACGTCAGCAGGGGCATGTGGTAAAAATATGCCAAAACCACAAAGTGGCCCCAGATTTATCTGGGAAGATATTGGGGTCCACAACGTCGATTATAAGATCTGGATCTTCCCCGGCGAATCAATTGTGTGAATTTTTCTCGGGTTACGGGTGATATATGGCCGTAGGTTCGATATCCAAAGGTAAACTCGTCAGGCACTGTGGACCCATTAACCCGAGATTCAGTGGATAGCTCTCCAGAACACTAGCATGATAGCTAGACACTAAACGGGATAACGAGCGTTGCTGTATGTCTCAGCAAACACTGATACGCGAAGCACAATACATGTGGGGTTATACACAGCCTCGTTGATTGCTTCCATTTTTATTGCACTATCTTCAAGTCATTTTGTCGAGTCGATTCAAGTCATTTTTTCAAGTCCTATCGTCAAGTCTATAGAACCTCTATATAGCTTAAGACCGTTGTAATGTCTAGGTCCTTACGCAAACGCATTACATAATATATTCCATATTTTTAGCTAAAAAAAAGACAACATCGTCAAAACTATTATGGAAACGTTAGGTCCGAAATGTAACAGACTGAGAAAAACAACTAAACTCAAAGAACGCATTCGGTTTCACTCAGGGCTGCATCGCCCTTCGACCGAACATTTCAATGTCACAGTTTTGCGGACTTTGGCCCAACCATTAACCTAGGCCGGGACAGAGTTCGCGTCCCACTGACCCAAACGGCGGTGCGATTCCAGCCTTCCTCGTAAAGACCGCGCCGTCAGCGCCGCTCTCTGACTAATACGTGGGACCCGGAGTGCAACAGTGGCGACTCCGGACCTGTTGCAACGAGGATCGCGGCTTTTGAGCTCCATCGCGCCCGCGTCGGGAGCGCGATGGGAGGTTGGCTGGAATGGGGAGGGAGGGAGGGAGTCCCTTAGCGATCGAAGTTCGGAGTTGGCCCCACCGACCTCCATCGCTTTCGCTCCCTCCGTGACCCTGAGAGGTGATATTTTCTCGCGGCTGGCGGGTCGGGATGGTTTTGGGCGTTCCTGCACATCGCTCGCACCATTACCGTTGGCTTCGTTCAGTCAGTTCGCGCGTGAGCTCTAAACGCGTCGGCGAACAACTCTGGAAAGGAAAGGAAAGGGACAGTGGAATCCGAATCGGAAAATCTACAGCATTCACGGATGATCCATCGGAAAGGGTGGGTGGCGGACAGATCCCTCGCTGACCACATGGGGTGAAATTTGGCCGAAAACTCCCACCACTGTACTTCTAAATGTTGTGCGGGAGTCCCGAGACTCGTGTAATGTTTTTAAAATTGTAATAATAACTAAAATGATGCATAATAATAATAAGCCACGTCCTTTGTAATTATTGCATTTCTCTTCTCCGCGCCACATGATTTGTTTTTTCCCAGATATCGCACTTGTAACCACATCAGCTCAGAATAAAGTTGGCGTTCCGAAAATTAAAAAAAAATATATAAAGATGCAATCAAGTGACAGAATATCTTCCCCGAATAATGAATAAGGCAGTGGGGGTTGGCAACGACTTATTTAAAACTTAAAGGTTCCTCAATCACATGTGTTTTAATAAAAATATGAAGAATAAATTTAATAAGAAAATGTGTTTTATGAAAAATTATAACTACATCATTAATTAAGGGTTAAAGAATTTTATTGAGCAAAATCGAGGGATTAACGATGACAAAATGTGGTCAGAAGATTACGCTGGGTCGATATTAATGGCAATACCAAACAAACGAAATCAGTAAATTGTGAGGACTAAAGGACAATTATTTTGATCCAGAATGCAGCTAGGTAGTCATGGGTATCATCTGAAGAAGACTGGAGAGAATAGAAAATATAAACCTAATTGAAAATCGGTTCGGCTTTAGGTGAGGTAGAGGGACTCGCGATGCAATAGCGGTAATGAGGATTTTGATCGAGTCGAATATAGAACATAATTAAAATGTTTCTCAAACTAGTTAGACTTTAAGAAAGCTTGTGACGAAGAAGAATGGCCGAAACTGATGGAAATTTTACAAAAATAGATTAGTGGAAGAATAGGCGTCTCATCGGAAGCCTAAATATGCATGAAACCTGGACACAAATAAGGGCAGGAGTCGGAGAATTGGAATGGGCACAGCAAGGGCGGGGGAAAAATACAAGGCTGTCAGTGGTTACATATTCTATATCTAATTTGTACTCAAAGAAGTTTGTAAAAGAAGTGTGGGAAGCGTTGGAGTCAGGAATAAAAGTTGGTTAGAGCTCATCAAATCAGTCAAATTCACGGATCAGCAACCTCCAGAAAGTCATCCAGCCAAAGGACTTCAGCCTTGTTCAGCACTTGACAGGACCAATTTGAGAGGTTTGTGATTGAAATTAACAGTATGAAAACGAAAATAATGAGATTATTAGGAAGTTGGAACCCTAACTTAAATGAAAGGTATTTAAGATAGATTGATGGCTTTTACGAATTATGTACAATTAAAAACTGATTTTTGTTAAGGAGAACCTCCGTAGTTACACAAGTACTCGGAATATACAGATAGCACGATGATCAAAAAAGATCCCTGAGCACCGTTTCGACCGGTTTTCCCTCTGTCACTTTATAACGGATCAATCATTTCTGCGAAAAGACAGGGTAGTACTCCATCGGAAGAGAACTCATGAGGGTGTTTTTAAAATAACAGGGCTATTGACAGGACAGATATTAAGGCACGAAAGACTGTAATGGAGGGGAGAAGAGGTATTTTAGGTAGAATTATGGCTGGCAGGAAGTATCGTATGCAGAGTAGAAGATGGATCAATGTTAATGTGGCAATAGGTAGATCTAATCTGGAATTAATAAAAACCTACCTTAACCGGTAGATTATTCTTAATCATCATCAACAGATTTTGGTGACCCTAACTTCAGATGGTTGTGAGTCTAGGAGTAGCTGTAGTAAGATTTATTTTTCCACACATTATTTACCGTCCTTTTTAATGCCTTTTTTGGTATTATGTACGCCTATAAAAGGATAAAAAACTGTATTGAATGAAATCAGGTTAAAAGAGTGATGGTGAGAGTTTGCCAAGAAGGTAAGAGAAGGTACAAGACTATTAATTAGTTGGCGGGAAATATATATATATGAGAGAAGTGAGTTTAGAGTGAGGTGAATAAATAGAGACAATAGTTGGTTTACTTCTGTAAGGGTATGCGAACTTCCTCACGTCAGGCTTAATGTGACTGAATGTTGAAAACCCTCCTCATATTCCGTGAAACGCCATATATAACGCGTTAAAATTAATAGCCAACAACAAGAAATGGTTATAAGGAATGCTCTTCAAAGAGAAGCAAAGATGATCATTAGGCCTGCGTATCAAATATATAAGGAATGCTTAAATTTGATTTCGCCTCAGCAGGCGAAAACGAGAGAAACACAATCATACAAATCTATTAGTAAGAGAATATATTTCTCTTAGTCTGGGAAATTAGTTTTGTTCTGTCGAGTCAATGTGGGCTTCTGTTTTTTTACCCTCTTTGTGACTAGTTCAAATACTCTTCATTTTTCCAAAATTGGTACATTAATCCGCCGTTTCCTTTTCGTGAATGACATTAAGCGTTTTTTCTACGGGTTTCGTAGGCTTTCATTCTCGCCGCACGAATGCTCACAGCACGTATAGTTTTCTTTAAAGTCAGACCCCTTAATTAGCACATTTTTTTATTCTCATAATAACTTTAAATAAACCAGATGTCAAAATTGGGAAACGCGACCAGGTTGTGCTGTCTTTAACGACATTTTCAGATCTTAATCTGACGTTACAGACGTCAAAAACAGACTCGCGTTGCCGAGCTTTGTTTTATGGGTTGTACAAATTTTTATGAGAACAAAATCATGAATTGCCACAAAGTAAGTTTCTATTGAATCACTTGTGCAAAACGTCAATTATTAATGCCGGTATTATAAAGGTTTTCTCGCAAGAGTGGAATCAAAGTTCTGCTTTATCCCTTCAATACAGATATACCTTTGACTATCTCATAAGTCCAATGTAATATGTGCTACTTTTTGTTTTATTGCAATCTGTTCAATAAAAGGTGAATATAAGTTTTTTATAAGTTTTATTGTGAAATATTCGATTTTATATTTTATTCCTAATGTAATATGTAATTTGTGTGAGGCAAAAATTTTTATGATTTGATTCTAGCATCGCGCCAGCAGTAGCATTTGTAAGTTGAAATATCTTCAGTTTCGTATGGTGAAAGCACAATAGTAATAACTATGGTAAAGAGAAAGGTAAAACGAGGAGATTCATACATTGGATTAAAATTTTGCTTTGAAATCATGATCCGAGGCCTATGGAGTGTCTGTTCTTCCCAATAGCACAGTTAGAAGATGGATTAAATGTTTAATCAAAAGAAGAAGATAATCAATTTTGAAAAAAGTCAACACATTTTATGGAAATACACAATAACACCACTGAGGATGAGAATATTGTCTTATAGCGTTAATAGCACTAAGAAATTTTGCAAATAATATAACTCACAAGTTGGAAATAGACAAATTACACGCGAGAAGTGTTTGTGCACTGCAGGTTCCGTGTCTGCTTATATCCGCTCAACGTACGCAGATTCGCTTCCCAGTGTGAAGTACGTTCCTCATCTTCCCCGTAGTCCAGATCTAGTCCCATGTGACATTTTTCATCTTCCCCAGCGTCAAGAGGGACTTTGGTAAATAGGTTTTATCATCATAAGAAGCCGTTGAAGGGGAACTGGACATGCTTCAACTTTTAACGACCGTCGTTTGGGCAATACAATATGAAACTGCTACCACCGTTTTTCACTACGAATTAAGTTAAAAACATTATGTAAAAATAAATTTTTCCACAGTAAATTATGCGGAATATATATATATATACAATATATTTTAAAGAAGAGCCCTAAAATTATTTGTCTGATTTTCTCTCCGTTTCATGAAATACACAGTGTAGTATCTTAAAGCCTTTTTCCCTTTTAAAAATCACTGTCAAAATCGACGTGAAGAGTATATGTACTACGTATCAATACCATGTCTAGGGTGCTATATAATAATGCATTAAATGATTGTGATAGTAAATAATGCGAGAAAAATTATAATCAGATTTCATTGAAAAGCAATTGAAAAAATAATCGAAAATCAATTTAAAAGAATATTTTAAATACATTTTTCAAGGAGGATCCTTAAGTTGACGGGACACAATTATCACTGAGCAGCAGTGAGAAAAGTTGCTCTTTTTAGGACATACGGTAAGCAGTAATAACTATGAGGCATATTTGAACTGCACTTAAACTACTACTGTGGCTTATAAGATTACTTGGGTAGGGTATCAGTGAAGTCGTAGTTGACAAGGAAAAGCAATGTCGGATTTTTCACCTAGTCAGATTACCAAATACAAATCTACCAAATAACATTTTTCTTCCTCAATTTTTGTAATAATTCCAAGGAATTAATCCCTGTTATTTATGGTAATTTTACTCCAATTTTGAACTAGTTTTACATTGGTAACCTTCTGGAGCACAATAAAATCTCAACAGATAATAATTTGCCTTAAGTGGGAAAAGATCAATCACACCAAGGTGTATTATACTGCTAGTATCACGATAAGGTAGACAAATATTCACAAGAGAACTTGGATGGAGCATTTCTTGGCCTATCTTTCTTCAGTATCGTGATGGATATATTTTCTGTGTATAAAATTGAAGACGGAAATTTCTTCAATCAACTTAGGTTTAAATTTGGCCCAAATTTTGGTCATAAAATTTCACAGATTTTCAAAGTTTAATATTCTGAAGCATTATAATTTATGAACGTACAATGGATGACCCATTCTCTTATGAAATATATATAAATTAATAATAAAATGAAAACAAACATATACAACTAAATAATGTGTGTGTCAGTAGTAACGTCCAAATATAATGGAACATCCACTGAACGGAATAAAGCATTAAGAAGATTTATAAAACATGTAAATATCATCTGCATGTGTTTTTTTCAAAGGTAATCCTTTCGAAAAGCTGAGTAGTTCTTTACCGTAACTAACGCACTTGCAAAAATTGCTGATCAATAAATATACACTACGACTTCCATATATTAAAGGTGACAAAAGTTAACCGTAATGAAAATGTCAATATTTATTGGAGTTTAATCATTATTTCAATTTCATATAAAACATTGTGAAATAATGTTTAAGGGTATTAAAAATATAAATAAAAATAATCGAATAGTAGTGGATTGATTAAACATCTGAAAATTGTGACAGTAGACATTTTTCTCAAGAACGAGGAAAGGAAACCTACCATCAGTAATTAAAAACTGTCAACCCCCAAGTATGTACTATAATAAGCCACCTCTTTTGACTTTAGTAGGATTAAGCATTTAAAACTTTTATCTTCACTTCAACAATAAATCAGGCTCCAGAATATCTTTCCTGATTAGTAAGTTAAACCGGAATACCTTCAATCAGCTTCTAAATTATCGCTGAAATGCTAAAAAAGAACTAGAACAAGAAATCTGATCATAACAAATAGCGGTAACAACCCTTGGCCTACGTCAACTTTCTCTTAGCAATAATAATGAACGTAGGAAATTTTTTTTAAAAAATTCCAAGCAAGAAAGACACTCGATTCTGGAATCGGCAATAATGAATAACTTACGTCATTAAGAATGATTCAAGACATTATCGCGAGTTAAAATAAGAAATAGAGGAACACTATTCCTGAATCAACAAGATACAATATATCGCGACGAACCTGATACTGCGATACCTGCCACAGTCCTTTCTAGAGCAGAGATTTCAGGGTGATCCCTATGGCGAACGCTTTCGTGTTTGCCTTTTCAATCACGACGAAACAAATGTGTCCAGAGTCACGTACGTATCCTTTATTAAATAGTTTATTTACGGAAAAAATTATAAAATTTCATTGAAAGATGATAAAATAAAAGCCAAAACTCAACTTTCGTATACAACTTGTT